>PVKP010031995.1:0-26408 GCA_004027715.1 Plecturocebus donacophilus | reverse complement strand
ACACACTGCGCGGGCTGAAACAGCGGCGCTGAGATTCGTAGCGCTTTTTTGCCTGGGAATCTCCTGGGCTGGCTCCCTGATTCAGTCCCCTTTTTAATCCGCCTTCCCGTAGCTCCACTCGCCAGTTCAAAGGGCACACAGACCAGTGGATTTTGTGCGGAGAACCGCCGCGCCGGGGCGCCGGCAAAGCAGCCGCGCCAGCCGAAACAGCCGCACTAGCGACCCGTGGCGCTGCTCTGCCTGGGGATCTCCTGGTCTGGGGGTAATACAAATCCGTCTGGAAATGCGGCGTCCACTCACCCTCTGCACCCTCACTGGGAGCTGCAATCCTGAGCTGCTCCTATGCGGCCATCTTGGATCGCTCCTAGGGATGCTTTTAAAGCCTTGAGACTGGGCCACACCACCAAGGAGTGTGAACAGAAGATGAAGGAAGCCCAGGGCAGATCTGCGGTGCACGCAGTGCTAAAAGGTGGGCATGGGAGCTGAGAAGGAGCACCCAGAGGGAGGACAGCAGCCAGGAGAAGCACCTAGTGTTCTGGCAAAGAGCGTTTCAACAGCTGCTGAAACGTGGAGGATGTAGACTGAAAATTGTCCGTTCACTTTAGCAACATTCAGGTAATTGGTGACCTTGAAAAGCGTAATCTTGGCAGTGCAGTGGGTGTGGAGGCTTGATAGTGTGTTTGAGAGACACGGGAGAAGAGACTTTAGAGACAAATCAACCAGATGTAACTTGTGGACCCTTGATCAGGCTTGATTTAGACAAAGCAATTGGGACTAGACATTTTTAAGACAGTTGGGGAAACGTGAATATGCATAAAGTATTAGGTGATGTTAGAGAATTGTTAATTTAGTTAGATGTGATGATGATCACTCATCTTTTTAAAGTTCTTACTTGTTAGGCATACATTGTGGGTGAAATGATATTTCTGAGGCATAGTTTATAATACTCTAGCAAAAAAGTTGGGAAATAGAAGACTGGCAGAATATATGTTTGAAAATTTCCCTAATAAAATATATAAAAGATGACAGAATAGGAAGAATTGTAGAAAGTGAGTCTGCACTACTATTCTATGAGTTTTGCTATAAAGAGAAGCCAAGAAATGGGGTGACAGCTGGAGGGATCAAGTTGGGTTCAAGAGGATTGTTCTTTAAGATGGGAGAGGTCATAGCATGGTTGTCTCGGCAGCCTGTCAGCTGACCACACGTGTTGACCGTTCACCACAGCAAAGGCCCTGTCCTAACCCCTGTAGGGAAACTGAGAAGGCCCACATCACTCCTGGAGGAAAGTCATCATTTAATGAAAGCTAGCATTGACCATGCACTTACTATGAGTGAAACACTGTGTTAAGCACTTCACAAACTTTTTCTCAATGTGTCCTAATGACAGCTTCCTGAGCTCGGCTCCATTTTACATTCCAAGCAACATGAGGCTGCTTGTACAGGTTTACAGTCAGCCAGTGTGACCCTGGCAGGCAGTGCTCCTAGCCGCTCTTCTCCATGGCCTACCTGCAGACAGCTGCAGTAACATGCATCCAAATCTCCAGAAGTCTTTTCTAAACCCACCTGGCCAAGCCTCAGCACTGGAGACTTGTTCAGCCGGGTTTAGGGGAAAGAAGGCAGCCACAAGTGCTTGCAGTGAGGCTCTCAGGAGGTTCTGAGGCCGCTCCCTGCTGGAAAACGGTTAGGATAGATCAGCCTGGGCACACTCACTCATCAGCATGTACACCAGCGTTCACACTGGTGCTGTGAGTCATTAGGCTGGCTGAGGTTGGGGAAAAAATTAAAATATGATGAGCTGGGCTGTGCAGGAGAAAGGAGAGGAGAGGAGCAGAGTGTGGCATTGTCATTTAGGGCTGGGAAATTTTATATGTATACTTTCATTTTGCAAGTATTTGTTGAGCGCCTACTGCATGTCAGGCTCTGCTGTAGGCGCCGGGATTCGCAGTGAACAAGCCAAACAAAGCCCCTGCCGTCACGGAGCTCCCATTCAGGAGGAGAAGGCAGATAATGTAACAAGAAAATTCACACATATATAACACATTTCTGTACACTCATTTATAAGACATTTCTGTTATACATGTGTGAATTTTCTTGTTACATATCTGCCAAGGACTAGAAGAAAAGTAAGGGAGTGGCTCAGGGGGGTAGCTCTGAAGAGAAGTCCTCACTTAGGGGGTGGTATCTGAGTAGAGAGATGAAATAAAACAGAGCACATGAAGACCTCAGAGGGGAAAGCCTTCCATCTAAAGGCCCTGGGGCTGGAGAAAAGGCATGTGTTCAAAGAACAGAAGATGACGGAAAAGGTGGTCAGAGGGCAGCAAGAGAGGGAGGAGAGAGACAGGGAGAGGAGATGGCATCACAGTGGGCATTCTGAGGGAGTTTGTGGGGAAGGAGTTTGACTGGAAGGCTGGGTGGGGGGTCTTTGAGCAGTGCAATGATGTGGTCCGTGATAGAAAACAGAGTCTAGGGGTTCAAAGGGTAGAGAAAGGAGAGCAGTTCCACAGCAAGTCCTGGAGTGCAGTGCACATTGATTCAGTGTGCACTCATTTATCAGTCCTGGAGTGTGGTGCACATTGATTCGGTGTGCACTCATTTATCACTCCTGGAGTGCAGTGCACATTGATTCGGTGTGCACTCATTTATCAGTCCTGGAGTGCGGTGCACATTGATTCAGTGTGCGCTCATTTGTCCAGCCTTCCTTTCAACATCCACGTACTTGATTTCTGCTATGTGCTTGGCATTCATGTGCATTTGTTATCTATCTCATTTATCCACATGATACTGATGGGAAGATATTACAATCCCTACTTCACAGAGGCAGTAACTGAGGCTCAGAGAGGTTAAGGGATCCACCCAAGGTCACACAGCTAAAGTGGCATCTTCAGGTTTCACGTGCAAATCTTTTATACCCTGGCATAGCTGTTCTCCCTGTAAGAGGAGTCCCCTGTGGTATGGGAAGTGCTTCCCCCAGGCAAAGCCTAATCTGGGACAGAGACCATTGTTCAGGAACAGAAAGGCTGGTGGCGTCATGCCCGTATGACAGTTGTTCATGTTGCTGCAGCTCTGAATTTGGCCCCTGGCCCACTCATCTCAGTGCCCAGCCTGGCAGAACTGGGTTTGATGACTGGCAGAGCACCACCCACGTGTAGTTACAAGATGGGTAGTTTACAGGTCCCTATGGACATCGCATCCCAGCATGGCCCATATGGTCAGGAGTGTTCACATAGAGGATAAAATATTCTTGTTCTCAGCTCTGTGTGTGTGTGTGTGTGTGTTTGTGTGTGTGTGTGTGTGTGTGTGTGTGTGTGTGTGTATGCATGCACTCTTGTGCACAGGCAAGGTTGTACGTGAGAATATGTATGTGTGTATGTATGCATTTACAAATCAAGGAGTGTGTGTGCAGGATGGTGTGTGCGTGGGTTTGGGGAGTTTAGGACCTATATGCATTGTTATAAGAGCTCTGAATGAGTGTGTGAAGTGAAGGATGCATATATATGTATATGCACCAAGAGGCACGAGTGTCTGTCTGTGTACACATCTTTGTACACCCAAGCAGGTGTGTATGGGTATGTTGAGGATTTGGGTTTAGCGGATTCACCAGAAGCACACAGCTGTTTCTGTGGGTCTGTGAGTGGGGTACTGAGCAGTCTATGCTAGAAGGTCAGTTGAGGCTCTGGGATTGGGGATTGGCTGGGTAGGTTTTGCTATTTCTGTCAAACTTTAAGGTCTGACTGTGCTACCAAGTGCAAGATCAAGGCTTTTCCACTCACAGCCCAGCAGCCACCTCCTCTGTGGATGCCTGGGGCCACAGAGTGAGTGAGAGTGGGTGCCACAGGCAGTGTGCAGCAAGGAAAGTCAGACCTCCCTTAGCCTCAAATGGCATGAATAATAATAGTGACATTAATTATCACTAGTATTCTATTTTTCCGTGGGATTACTCTTAGGATGTTCGGAAATGTTTTATAAATCAGAAACATGCATAAATGCAGTGTTGCTATTGGCCAGGAGTTGCCTTCACCATTCCCGGAGAAGCACTGTGTGCCCACAGCTGACTAAGGCTGGGTTAGGAACGCTGTGGAGGTGTGCTGCCCTGGCGCTGTGAGGCAGGACTTGGTGCAGAGCAGCCTCAGAGGCTGGCAGAGGCCCGATGGCCTTGATCTGTCCTCTCAAGCTGGCTTTGCCTAGCTGCCAGTCACCCGTCTGCCAGGTAATATGGAGATCTCTTGCGAGGGAAGTGGCAGGTTGCAGCCACGGACGCAGCTCTACAGTTCATGCCATGCTGCCATGCCTGGCACTGGGAGCCCTCTTGGCTCCCTGAAAAGTCTGCTGGAGTTCAAAGAACTAGGCCTGGAGCTGGGCAGCCAAATGGCTTTGGCATTGCTGGCATTGCCACCCTGCTGGGCAGGAAGAGAGAGGGTGGCACGGAGCTCGAGGACTGAGAGGAAGCTCTAGCTGTTCTGGGGCTGGGCTGATTGGGGGGGTGAGTACGGCCAAAAAGGAGGATAGGGCCTCCTGGTATGCTCCAGTTACAGCCTGGGTTTCCTGTTCTGAGTTGAGCTCCCTGAAGACTGCCGGGTAGATGCTGAGGCTGTGAGATTAAGCAAATATCTTAGACTCTCTGCGCCTCCTCATCTGTAAAATGAGGATCAAGTAGAGGTGTTACACTGCCTTGAGCATGTGTTGATAGTGATGAGTACGTCTGTGTCTCTAGAATGTACTTGTGCTTTTGTTTCCATGCATGGGCATGTTTCATGTATGCGCATGCTTAATCCCCCATTTCTCCCCAGCACGCTTAGGAATCAGGATTTATTCACACATTCAGTCAACAAGCCGTTTCTGCTCTAAGCCATGTGCCAGGCTATGTTCTGTACTGGATGTAGAGATGAATTGGTCACAGGCCTGGCTCTGGAAAACCCATTCTAGTATAGGAAAATACAACATACATATAAACATCAGTGATACAGTGTGGGAAAAATTGATATTGCATTCCACTGGTGTCTCAGGGAAGTTGCTGAAGGCACTCAGAGGTGGGCACTTGCGGCCTAGGCGGGGCAGAGGCCGGCAAGGCTGGGGGTGAGCACAAAGCAGACAAGGGAAAGCTTTGTGGGAGAAACACCTTTGGCACTGGACTCCGGAGGCTGGGCAGATTCTGGATGTCTGGATTTCGGAGAAGCCTGGGATCTCTGGCCATCACCTTTAGCCTGTTTCCTAGCTGTAATATGGTGGCATGGATATAAGCTTTGCTGTCCCCATGGCGTGACTGTGAGGCTTTCCAGGGTGCAGTGATCGGGTCTGGGACAGTGAGGGCATACTAACTGGGCGAGGCTCAGAGCTAAGCATTCTAGATCTCTCAGCTCATTCACTCATCACAATAACCCTTCAAGATAGATGCTATCACTATCTTATTTTATGGGTAAGGAAACTGAGGCCAGGCAGGCCAATACATTAACAGGAAAATAGCAAAGACGGACTTTGAACTCCAGACAGCTCTTGGCCTATATCACTGCATGGCCTATATCATGGTCCCATATCATGGTCCCATATCACTGCATGGCCTAGGTCAAGCATTTTCTTTTGTGCCTGCTCTGTGCTAGGTATTGTACTAAGCACACACAGGTATCTTGTTTGACCATCACAACAAACTGTTAAGGTCATTTCTTGTATGATCTCCCTTTTACAGTTTAGGAGCCCGAGGCTGAAGAAGATCAAATAATCTGCCTGTGGTTCCACAGCCATCTCTTAGTAAGGCAAGGATGCCATGCGGGTCTTCCCAGATCCTTAGACACTTAGATCTAGGAAGGCCTGCTGGCTCTCCATGAAATCGTGTTCTCTCCTGTGGTCTGAGAAGGGGCCTCCGTGAAATTCCTTCCCATGAGTATCTGTGGCTCCCTCTCAGCTCCATGCAGGCTCACTCCTAGGACCAGAGGCAAATAACCAACAACATGGCTGTGAGAGTTACCCCAAAACTTAAAATAACAAAACGGGTCTCTGTTTTGCTCAGAAATCTACAATTTTGGCAGAACTTACTGGGGACAGCTTTTTTCTTTTCTGCATAGTATCTGCTAGAGGAGCTGGGAGGCTGGAGGTTCATTATCAGCATGGCCGTCAAGCCACTGTCAAGCTGGGGCTGGCTGTTGGTTCCTTTCCATGAATGCCTCTCCATGGAGTCATTTGGGCTTCCAGCATGGAGGCTGATTTCCTCTCAGCACCATGAAAAAAAAGTTCTGGGAAAACAAGGACAGAACACTTCTCTGAAAGTCAAAGGAGGAGTGTTTCGAATAGGAGATTTGGGCCAATGTATACTACAGAAAAGTGAAGTCAGTTAGACACTGAGAAGTTCTTAGATTTGGCAACCAGGAGATCACTAGGGACCTCCCTAGGCAGAATACTGCTAGGCCTCTCGGGGAAGAACCCAGATGACAGCAAGTTGGCAAGAGATCAAGGTGAAAGGAGGTTCATGCAGGCAGACAACTGTTTCTGGAAGACCGGCTGCAGAAGGAAAGAGAGTTGTAACCAGGGGAGAAGAGTTGTAGGGAATAATCATGATTTTGGGATGAGAGATTTGAGCATGTTTGTATGCTGAAGATAAAAGGCCTATGAAAGTAATGACATTGAGGACCAGTGGGGGAGGAAAGGGGATAATAACTGATAAGCCTTGGAGAGAAGGCAAACACCTCTTCCCTGAGATCAAAGGTGTCAGAAGTAGGACCCATTCATAACAGCCACCATGTATTAAGCCACGTTCTGCTGTAAGGGCTTTTGACGTGTTTTAACTCATTTCATCCTTATACAGTCCTTGAAAGAAGTTTTGTTGTATAAGTGCAGCTAGGTAGTAGGATTCATCAGGAAAGATTCCTGCAGGCTTCATAAAAAGGAGCACTAAGGCTGGGTGCAGTGGCTCACGCCTGTAATCCCAGCACTTTGGGAGGCTGAGGTGGGCCGATCACCTGAGGTCGGGAGTTCGAGACCAGCCTGACCAATATGGTGAAACCCCATCTTTAAATAAATTAAAAAAAAAGGAGCACTAAGGTGGGCCCTCACAGGGAGGGGCAGGCAGTGCCTCTCTAAGGCCAGCACGACTGGGCACAGCAGAGCTGGCATCAGTAGTTGCAGGAGGGCTTCAGATTAGAAACATGTTTTCTCAACAGTTTCTTTAAAAAGGAAACTTATTTTTTCAAAATTAAACCTAACAGGCATTCCTAAGACATAAAACTGCCCAAATCAGAGCTTTGTTAGTTGAATGGAAGGTTTTATGCTCTGTCTTCTCCATTTTCCTCTTGACTTTAATATGGTCCCTGCAGCAGCCAGTGGGGCACTGGGGCTCTTTGGAGTACTGGGTTACTGCAAGACCAAACTCATTCTCTTTGTATGAACATCTGAAGAACGTGTAGTGTGTTTTCAGGAAAAACCTCACTGAATAAAAAAAAGGGCAGGTCACTGATTCCCTAGGACTCTGTTATCCTTCTTTTCCTTGATGGCAGAAGCATGGACTAGAAAACCTTCAAAGCTCCCCCAAATGAAAGTGAGCAGAAAATCAAAGAGAAGTAATTCCTGGAGAGTACGAGGTCCTGGTGGAGATTACAGCCTCTGGCAGGCTTGGGGCAGAACCTGAACCTGGTTAGCTGGTCTGGGTCTGGGGACCAACAGGCCAATATTTTCTACAGCCTTTGGCCCCCAGCTGCTGGAACAACTGTACTTCCTTGCCTTATTAATATTTTCCCAAAGCTCTCTGTGGAAGACGACTGTGCATTGCTAGCTTGCACCAATGAGCAAAGAAAGTCTACCGCTCCCTCCACAGCCCCCAGGCCTGGAGGAAAAAGTGGGGACCAGAAAGAAGGAAGTCAAGACGGCACCCTGGTAGGGCTCTATTTGCAAGAGAATTGTGATTGCTGAGTTTCTCAATAGCAGAGACTAATAATATCTGTAATATTCATTATAAGATTTTGCATCTGTGCAGAGTTTATTATGTTTCTCTCAAGGCAGTTTCATATTCAAGTCTAACTTGAATATGAATCCCCACAGTTCAGTAAAATAAACAAGGTAGGTGTAGGAGCCTTGTTGACCATGACCTGACCCTCCCACGAGCGAGCAGAGAGTTGGGGCTGGGTCTGCATCTCCAGCCCAGAACTGTTTCTATCACTCTTTCCAGGGACTCTCAGCTCTTAGGCTCAGGCCCTAAGTTTCCCCCCTTCAACTATCCCCACCCCACATTTTCTCATTGTCCCAGTTTCTGGCTCCCTGGACTCCTTTGGCTCAGTGATGAACCATCTACTCTCTGAAAATACAATCTAGCAGTTGAAAGGAAAGAAAAATAAAGTGTCTTTTTCTGCTACTTGGAAGGGGATTCATCATTAGTTGATCTGAGTGAAATAAGTGGAGGGAAATTAGAAAGGAAATTATTCTAAAGCCTCTTGATAAGGTAGCAAGAAATGAGAAGGGAGAGAAAAAGATTTTGGTCTTTTTTCTTTTTAAAAATCAGTTGGATTAAGCTAAAATTAGATACAATAAAATTCATCCATTTTAAATGTATAACTCATGAGTTTTTAAAAAATCACAGTTGTGTAACAGCTGTCTCAATCAAGATGTAGAACATTTTCATCACCCAAGTGACCCTTTGTTCCCTTTTACAGTTAGTCCCTTCCTTCCTGCATTGCTGAAACTTACCTCTTTCTGTCAATATAGTTGTGCCTTTTCTAGAATATTATATAAGTGGAATCATACAATATGGAGTCTTTTGTGTCTTGTTTTCTTCATTTGATACAATGTTTATGAAATTCATTCATGTTGGTTGATGTATCAGTAACCTTGTTCCTTTTTATTGCTGAATAGTACTATGTTGTAAGGACATACCATAATTTGTTTATCCATTTGCCAGTTAGTAGACATTTACATGTTTTCTGGTTTTTATTTTTTAAATATATGAATAATTTTGTGTCAGCATAACTTTTTATTTATCTTGGGTAAATAGCTAGGAATGCAATTGGAAGGGCATATGGTAAATGTATGTTTAACTTTAGAAGAAACTGCAAGACTGTTTTCCAAAGTGTGGCACTATCTGCATTCTTTTCAAAGGTATATGAGAGTTCTAGGTGCTCTGTGCCCTTGTGAACACTTGATACCGTCGGATATGTTTTAGTCATTCTCGTGTGTGTGTGATGACATCTCCTTGTGGTTTTAATGTTCCCTCAGGACTAGTGATGTTGGGCATCTCCAAGTGCTTATTTGTCCTTAGTCTATTTCCTTTGGTGAAGTGTCTGTTCAGATTTCTTGTCCATTTTCCTATCAGGTTGTTTGTCTTTTTATTATTGACCTGTAAAAGTTTTTTATTTTTCTTGACAGTATCTTCCAAAGAGAAAAATTGATGTGCTTTTTTCATTTTGATGAAGTCTAACTTAGCAATTTTTTTCTTTCATGGTTTGTGCTTTCTGGTTCTATCTAAGAAATCTTTGCATATCCTAAAGCCACATATTACCTTCTGTGTTTTCTTTGAGAAGTGTTACAGTTTTATCTGTTATTGTAGGTCTGTGATCTATTTTGTTAATTTTTATGTATGATATAAGGCATGGATTGAAGTCCATTTTTTTGCATCTGGATATCCAGTTGTTTCATTCAGCATTATCTGTTAAAAAGTTTATTATTCCTGCTGGATGCAGCAGCACATGCCTGTAGTCCCAGCTACTCTGGAGGCTGAAGTGGGAGGATCACTTGTGCGCAGGAGTTCTGGGCTGTAGTGCGCTATGCTGATCGGGTGTCCGCACTAAGTTCGGCATCAATATGGTGACCTCCCGGGAGCAGGGGACCACCAGGTTGCCTAAGGAGGGGTGAATTGGCCTGGGTCAGAAACGGAGCAAGTCAAAACTCCCGTGCTGATCAGTAGTGGGATCCCGCCTGTGAATAGTTACTGCACTCCAGCCTGGGCAACATAGTGAGACCCTGTCTCTTAAAAAAAATAAAATAAAATAAAATAGAAAAGTTTATCATTCCTTTTTGAATGATCTTGGTACTTTCACCAAGGGTCAATTCATGATATATGTATGGATCTATTTCTAGCTTCTCTTTTTGTTCAATCTATATGTCTATTCTTATGCCACCACTGCACTGTCTTAATTATGGTAACTTTATTTTCAGTCTTGAAAGCACCCACTGAAGTCCTACAACTTTTTTTTTCAAGGTTGTTTTGGCTATCCCCTCCCCTTCCCCCTGAGGAATCAGAGAGATTTCTGAAAAAAATAAGGGTTTCTTTGCTTCCCAATTATTAAGTTTCCATAGAAAAGCCTCTTTAGAGGAGGTGAAAAAAATTAAGAGAAAGTGGAAAAAAAGAAACCCATTCTTTAGGCTCCACCAGCAGTAGTGATGGTGGTACCAATATGGGTGGGGATGGGGCAGGTGACCAGAGCAATTTTATGATTTCTCCTTTTTCCTGGAGAGCAAGGCAGCTCCTTTGCAGAGGTTCCCTGGCTGTTTCCTTCTGAAGGCTGGGGATTCTGTCTGCTGTCTTCAGCTTGGTGAAGGGAAGGGGATCTTCCTTCACAGTTGCCCCCTGGGCCTTCTGGTTTGGCCTCCTTTATTCTCCTGCTGGAGGCCCCCCTGCTCAAGCCCTCGCCTGCTTTTCCCACTGTGGTACTGCACTCTTCATCAGTTCTTCTAACCCACTCAACTGTTTTTATTTTTTAATAATTGGGAAGCAAAGAAACTCTTATTTTTTTCAGCGTGGCCATGCAGTGGAATCCTGAGTCTCAAACTAAATGTAGATGTGGGAAGTTGTAGCGCACATCCGCCTGTGACCCTGCGAGCCTGGCCTTGGCGGCAGCCCTCATCAACCCCTTGCTGCACTCGCTGCTCCTTCCCCATCTGGCCAGCTGGCCCTGGCTGTGGCTCCCCTGCCAGCGCTACTCGCTCATCTTCCTGGTTCTTTAAGAAGCAGGGAGGCCCAGCACGGTGGCTCATGCCTGTAATCGCAGCATCGTTGTCCCAGCACTTTGGGAGGCCAAGGCAAATGGATCACTGGAGACCCAGGAGTTTGATGAAACCCTGTCTCTACAAAAACATCAAAAAGAAATTATCCGGCTGTGGTGGTGCGTGCCTATGGTCCCAGCTGCTTGGGAGGCTGAGGCAGGAGAATTGCTTGAGCCTGGGCAGTGGAGGTTGCAGCGAGCCAAGATCGCACCATTGCACTCCAGCCTGGGCAATGGAGTGAGACCCTGTCTGAAACAGAAAAAAAATAAAGAAAGAAAAGAAAGGAACAGGGTTTTTTCCTGACTGACCCCTAGCTTCCCGTCTTCCTTCAGGTCCACGCTGCCTGCTGTGCAGACCCTTGACTCCCATCTTGCTTGGGAGAGGCCTTGGAGTTCCCTGAGTTGGCTGTTCTTGCTGCCCAAGGACCACAGCCTCCTGCCCTGCTCCAGTGTCATTCCCAGAGTGCTGCAAGCTCCCACCCAGCCCCATCTCACAGCACCACAGGGGACACTCAACACGTAAAAATCTTCATTCTGGGCCCACAGACTGCCTCATATTTAGGTTGCACCACATCCATCCACAGTTCAGCTGCCCCATCAGTGCTCATCAGCACGAGAGCTTTGAGATTGTGAAAGCACAGGGAACTGAATTCTGCTTCAACCCATTGGCCCTGGAATTAAGAGTCCAAGAAAGAAGCTTTTGGCTGGGCTTCTGTAAGCTTCCCTCAAGAAAGCTTCCCTCGAGGAACATAGCACATACTCAGTCCTTGGCTTTTGGAAAAGAAAAAGCCAAGGACTGGGAATGGGCCGAGTTCCTTTTTCAGAGGGGTCCTTCCATTGCCAGTTTCCTTCAGCCCCTCCAGCCACAGAACTCCCAGGGCCACAGCCTTGGGTTGTGACTCCCATGACCACAATGTGAATCATGACCCCAACTTGTGCACCACCGGGGCTCCAAGAAAGCCCCTCCCAGGCCCTTGCTGTGAGGCGGGATGGGGTCTGTCTGGTTCCAAGGCCTAAGGCACTTGAATGGCCCCCCTGCTGCTCCCACCTCAAGTGCGATGATTGCGCTCAGGCCTACGGGGACCTCTCCTTTCTTTACTTCTCCAGCAGTGATCGGGAGCAGCCGAGACCCGGATCCTCAGTCCTCTCCCTAAAGGCTCCACATCTCAGGGATTTGCTCAGCCTGCTGGGTGTCTGTCTCACTCTGCAGTAGGCCTCAGTTTCTACCACAGTGAAATGGGGATGCAGAGATGCTGCATGTCACCATCTGCCCTGGTGTGATGAAACAGGTACAGAGAGCTGAGCATGTTGAGTGTGGGGCCCCTGGGAAGCAGGTTCTGAGAACAGCTGGTTCTTGCTCTATTGAGGGGACATTTTCTGCCTCTTGGTGCTCACAAAATGCAGCACTGGTTGATTTCAGGGATGCAAGAAGCATTATCTGAGGAAGAAATACTGCCTTCCTTCCTGTCATTTGCACAGATGAAATAAAAGGGCTGGGTCAGGAGGGTGAATGAAAAAAAGGTGCTTTTGTGTGGCCTTTGCCTTTGTGATGTGCCTTGCCATTCGCTGTTGTATTTTCTCTCCTAAAAGCCCTGCAAGGTGCAGGAGCTGCTATTATCCTAGCTTTACTGGCAAGAAAACTGAAGCTTTGAGAAATAAAGGACTTAAATGAACACACAGAGGGATTGTGGTCCACCTGTGGAGAACTGGTACACCTAGCATGGACCCCCAAAAGCTTCACTGGGGTGTGAGTGGTGGCGGGACCTCAAGCCAGCCCTCCTGAGGGAAAAAGCCTTACTGTGGGGTCTGTGGACAGAAGTAGGCTGTGCCCATGGCCTCCTGCCTGCCAGGTGAACAGATTGTTATGGACCATCCTGGAAATAACCTTGGTTGGTGCCACCAAGGGATCCTGTCTCTTCCCTCCTGTCCCCTGCTCACCTTCCCAGCCTCTGGTGCCCAGTGTCCATCTGCTATGGTGGCAGTTGTCCAGGGAGTATGGGAAGAGAGCAAGGCAGAGAGAGAGAGAAAGGCTGTGGCCTGAAGACTAAGGATTCAGGAAGAAGCTTGGGGGCAGCGTCAGAGGATGACCTAGGCAATGATTCCTCTGCCCACGGTCCCAGTGCAGCTCCTTTCCAGCTACAACCAAACAGGAACCTTGGTCTTTCTTGATGTGAATGTTCTCTGCTGTGGTTTGAATGTTTGTGTCCTCCAAACCTCATGAGGAAATTGAGTTCCAGAATTGGAGGTGGGGCCTAACTAGAGGTATCTGGGTCATGGGAGTGGCTTCCTCATGAATAGATTATCACCCTCTCTGGGGAGTTGTGGGTGAGTGAGTTCTCACTGTGTTAGTTCCCTTGAGAGCTGGCACTTCCCTCCCCTCTCTCTTTTGCTTCCTCTCTTGCCATGTCATCTCTGCATACACTGGCTCCCCTTCCCCCTCCACCATGAATGGAAGCAGCCTGAGGCCTCACCAGAAGCAGATGCTGGAGCCATGCCTCTCGTTCAGCCTGCAGAGCCATGAGCCAAATATACCTCTTTTCTTTGTAAGTTACCCAGCCTCAGATATTCTTTTATAGCAACACAAACAGACTGAGGCATTTTCTTAGCTAGTGAGCTCCCTCCGGCAGGGACTGCAGTGATGCTTCTTTGCATTCTCAAGCATTAAGTGCCAGCAGTATACCAGACACTGAGCTAGGCACTAGAAACTCCCTGCCCGGGCTTGGTAAATGAACATGAATGCCCACTGGCCAAAAACCCTTTGACGAAGAGTCGTGGGTATGATCTTTAACAAGAGCCTGCTTGGGGTTTAGGTTCTGCTACTAACTGGCTGTGTGACCTTCGGAAACTTGTGCTAGGACCTGCCCACATCAGGAAACTTAGACCATGACCTTGGGCAGGGTGGGTGGCCAGGCTGGTCGAAGGCAGGCAAAGCAAGACTTACAGTTTAGCATGAGCTAAACCTCAAAAGAAGACAAGAAGTGTTCTGGCCTAGTCTGAGGAGGCCTAAGGAGCAGGAGGTGGATGGAGGAGCTCAGAGGCAGAACGGGAAGACAAGCTCCCCTCTTGGCTGAACTGTCCCTAGGGACCCCACTGGCAGAAGCCCCAACAGCACTGCCAGCCCAAGCCTGAGGTGCTGAAGGACTTGGGGACATTCATGTGTCACTGCAGCTGAGTCTGGGGACATAGGAGGACCATCAGGTGCCCACCCTCAGTGTCTGGACAGAGGAGTGGCTCCCAACCTTGGGAGGAAGCCTCAGGGAAACAGAGGCAAGATCAGAAGAGAGTCCCCCCAGTGCCACCATGCCAGCCTGTGACCAGGTGGGTGAGCTTTCCTTCCTGAAATGCCAGCGCTGTGAGTAGTGAACAAGCAATGCTTCTTTGCCTATGCTCTTGATGGCTTTTGTCAGGAATTCCAAACCTGCCCTGGGACCCAGGAGCAGCTGGAGGCCTAGAACTGGTGGTATAGACTCTCCACTGCACTGCACGTCTGGGTCCACCTTCCCCGCATTGTCTGGGCTCTGGGCCCTTCTTGTTCCTGGTCCATCTCCCCATTCCATTTTCTCCTTTTCTTCAGGCCAGGAAGCCCTGGGTGCTAGCAAAAGATCTTTAGGTTTCAGACAGTTCAATAACATCTTTGATTTGGCCCAGGAGTGAACCTAGGGCTGTGAGACTAGCCTGAAATTCTGTCCAGGAAATCACTGTAGACAAATCACTTCTCCACTCAGCCTCAATTTTCTCATCTGTAAAATGAGGGCTCAGATTCTATTATTTTCTTTATTGCCCATTAAAAAAGTTATATTCGTTGCATTAATCATTAGTCTATGGCCTATCGATTATATATAATCTGTAACAAAAAATGTATTAAATGAACAAAAGTCCAAGATAAAAATTTTCTATGATCTATTTTGTGAAATGACATTAGTATTTGTGTTGGTTTCTGGCATCTTCCAGCTCTTATTCAGTTTTATATCCAGTTCATATTCAGTTTTAATGGCTTTACAGTAATATCACACATGAGAATTTATATTTAACATTTTCAGTCAACATTTTACCCTAAGCATTGCTTTTCCTTTTTTTCCTACCTCAGTCTTTTTTCCTGGCTCTCATCCGCTGAGGTAGCCAATGTTAATAGTTTAGTTTGCATTCATATATAAATAGAGTACACATGCATAGAATTTGCATTTGGTGAGAGGAGTCCTTGTTTATTTTATAAAATTGGAATCACTCTTCATATATTTCTCTGTAACTTGCTTTTCTCATTTAACAATATGCTGTGGAAATCCATCCGGATTGAGAGATAGAGTGCTAACCAGTTCTTTTTTAATAGGTGGTGGTGTACTGAACCGAGCATAGAAAGTCAACACCAAGACAAAAGTATGCCAAATTGTAGGGTCTTTTTTGCCGGCAGCCACGGAGGACTCGCGTCTCTCCAACCCGTGGCCCTGAAAGGAGGGTGTCAAGACCTTTTATACCCGTAAAAATCACCTTGGGAGTGAGGGTGAGGGGCGGAGGTGGGGGTGAGGGGCTTCAGACATTCCGAGGGCCAGGGGACTTTTTGACATTCTGATTGCTACTTAAGTGGTTCACAAAAGTCAAGATTAGCATTTGTTTACACATTGTCTGGGTAGGGTGGAAATTACAAGTTGCAGGGGCCAAGATGGCCTGGGTTTGGGCTGCTTACCTGTCATATTAGGGGTTACAGAGAGCAGTTTCAACAGAAAGCCAAGCAAGGTACGGTTGAGGTATGCAGTTTTATGGGGCTTTTACCACGTCAGTGGCCTCATTGCATGCTGTTGAAGGTATTACCGTTTATTCAACCATTTTCTGATTGATGGGGATTGGGCTGTTTCCATTTGTTCCCCTCCACCACCACACTAAAAACAATGCTTCTGTTGAAGAGTCAAACTCTGTAAAATATATGAAGAGATTTATTCTGAGCCCAATATGAGTGACCATGGCCTGCGGCACAGTCTCAAGAGGGCTTAAGAACATGTACCCACAGTGGGTGGGCTGCAGCTTGGTTTTATACATTTTAGGGAGACATGAGACATCTATCACCTATGTAAGTGCGATTGAACCAGGGTGTACATTGGTTCAATCTGGAAAGGAGGGACAACTTGGAACATGGTCGGAGCTTCCAGGTCCTAGGTAGATTCAAAGATTTTCTGATTGGCAATTTGTTGATAGAGTTGTTATTATCGACTTGGAATCAGTAGAAGGGAGTGTCTGGGTTAAAATAAGGATGTGGAAACCAAGGTTCTTATGCAGATGAAGCCTCCAGGTACTGGCTTCAGAGGGAGTAGGTTGTAAATTTTTCTTGTCAGACTTAAAAACGTGCCAGACTCTTAATTGATTTTCTCCTGGATCGGGAAAAGACCTGGAAAGGGAAGAGGATTCTCTACAGAATGTAGATTTTCCTCCCAAGAGACAGCTTTGCAGGGCCATTTCAAAATATATAAAAGAAATACATTTTGCTGTAAAATACTTCAGTTTCTTTCAAGGCCTGCTGTCATGTGGTGCTCTGCTAGAGTCAGGTTGAAATTTGCTAGAAATTGCGTCTCATTGCTACAAAGAGTCTGTTTTGTCACTCTGAAGATCTCTGTTTTGATGTTAATGTTGGTCAGCTGTGCCTGACTTCCCACGGGAGGAGGGGATAAGGAGGCACGTCCTGCCCCCACTGCCCAGCAAGGCCTGAGCTAGGTTTTCAGGTTTCTTTGGAATGCCCTTGGCTGAGAAGGGGGTCCATTCAGTCAACTGGGGGCTTAGAATTTTATTTTTGGTTTACATTTCCGTAAACATTTCGTAATTCACATCTACACAGATAATGGTTCAGGGCACCCCTCTCCCCACATCCTCATCAGCTCTCATAGTTAGAAGTCTTTTTAATGTGTACCAATCAGTCTGATGGATGAGAAAGGGCATCTCAGTGTGACTTTAATTTGCATTTTCCTATTTACTAGTAAGCATCTTTCCATTGGCTATGCATTTGTTCTTAATGTGAGTTTGTGTTGCAGAATAGTATTGATGAGGTAAAGCCTATTTGTTGGCTCTTTAGGTTTCTCATTGCTGTCCCTATCCTTTGCTCGTTTTTTTCTGCTGGGTTTGTCTTTGCACTATGAATGTGCTGGAGCTCAGTGCAGGGTATTAACTTGCTCTCTGTCATACGTTTTGCACATATATTTTCCTAGTCTACCATTTGCCTTTTGATTTCCTAAAGTATTTGTTTTCATACAGATTTTTTTTTCATTTTATTTAGTCAAACATGTTTATCTTTCTTTTTAATGGCTTTTCAGTTTCCTGTTTTGTTTTTAAAATCTCCCCAACACGTAAGCTATATTACTAAGTTTCCTTCTGATTTTTTCCTTTTAATTTTTCTCATGTAAACATATAACCTTTCTGAATTTATTTTTGTCAAATTAAGGTTGACTCAGACAGATGTGATGGCTCACACCTGTAATCCCAGTGCTTTAGGAGGCCAAGGCAGGAGGATTACTTGAGGCCGGGAGTTTGAGACCAGGCTGGACAACATAGTGAGATTTCTGTCTCTACGAAGTTTTTCTATAATTAGCTGGGACTGGTGGCACATGCCTGTAGCTGAGACGGGAGGATTGCTTGAGCCAGAAGGCCGAGGTTACAGTGAGCTATGATCACATCACTGCACTCCAGCCTGGGCAATAGAGCAAAGCCCTGTGTCTAAAAAAAACAACAAACAAAAATTAAGATAGCCTCCTTTGTTACTTTCCTCCATGCAGCTAGCCAAATTCAGCATTTCTTGTCTACACTGTCAGACCCTGGGCCCCCAAGAGGTGCCTGGGAGGGGGCTACCAAATTCAGGGTGAGGAGGTCTGGGAGGTGGCACAAATGCCCCATCCCCCAGCCATGGAGCTGTTCTGCTTTTGTTGTTTTACAAAATAGGCTTCCAGTAAGGATTTGGTTTGGACAAAGTGTTCTGAAGCTGAAGGAATTTTGAAAATCCCTTTCAGATGATCTCTGGGGGCCCTTCCGGGTTTCATATTCTCTGTCTCGATAATGCCCAGGACGGCAACTGCTTATTAAGGAAGAGAAGGCAATGGGTCGGTGTATCTTTATCCAAAAGTAATTTCAACATTAAATCCCAGGTTGGCTCAAAGTGGATATTAGAATCACAGCATTTCAGAGGCGGAAGGGACCTTGAAAATCCTCTCTTCTAGTGCCTCTCAATCCTAGCTGCCTTTAGAATCACCTGGGAGTTTTTTTATTTTAAGTCCTAGTGCCCTGAACTCATGCCAGACCACGTAATTCAGAGTCCTGGGGGGACGGGAAGGCCCAGGCATAAGTTTTTTTAAAAATCTCCTCGTAATTCTAATATACAGCGGGGCTGAGGACCACTTCTCTAGTTCAACTCCCTTATTTCATCAGTAAGTCAGCTGAAGGTGAGCGTGTCTGACACAGCTGGCTAACTGTAGGGTTGGGGCTGTTACCCAGGCCGCTGCCCCTTGGGTTTCCTTTTTCGTCTGCACCAAATGCCTCATCCAGCACCGCTCCTTGGATTTTCAGTTGGCAACACTAAAGTCCCTGTATGAATGTTTTGTGTCTTTGCATATGATCAGCTTAAAAATATTCACTGCATGCAATTCTGTGCATCCTAGACAAATAGACCTAGTTCTGCCTTGCAGGACCTTGGTGGAGAACAGGATCGTAAAGAACAAACTACGATAAAAGAGCAGGACGTTTGGTGTTTACCAACAAAGAAAGAGCCTGCTGCAGGGAGCGGGTGCAGAAGTAGTTGCCAAGGAGGGCCAGGAGGCTTCGCACAGGAGGTGGCATTTGAATTGAGCCTAATTGTTGATTGAAGAGGACTTTGATGGACAGAGAATCAATGCTGCACTCTTGCCCGTAGCAGTGACTGGCTGCCTGAGTGTTACACAGGGGGCTCAAAAGGGCAGGGTTGGGGGCAGCAAGGTTTCAGGGCAGAAATGCTTTGGTACCAGGTGGGACGAGGGCCCAGTCTGTGTCAGGCACTCTGACCTCCCTCTGCTCTGCCCGCAGGAATGAGACCGTGCTGCACCAGTTCTGCTGCCCAGCCGCTGATGCCGAGCAGAAGCCCGCCTGCTCCGACCTGGCCTCCCAAAGGTGGGAACTGTGGCCCTTCCTCCCTTCCACACCCCCACCTTCCTTCCTAATAGAGCAAAGCATGCACCACTGCACTGGCTATTGGGCCTCTGCCTCTTGAGTCTCATGTGGGGTTATTTGTTTGCTTTCACCTCCTTCCTCGGACTTCCATTTCTCTCTGCTCCCTCTGGACCCTAGATGGGCCATTTCCAACTTTTAAGGTCATTATGCCCTATCATTCACAACCCAGACGTATGCTCCTTTCTTCTAAATGGCCTGTGGAAAATCTAATTTTCTAAGCAGCCAGGAAACTTGATTTGATCAAGGATATTCATGTCTCTCACATAGTAGGGTGCCTGGCACACAGCGGTGTGCACTCAGCCCATGCATAGTGCCCGGCCTTCCTCTCACATCAAGGATTCATACTTCTCTTTCTAATTGCTCTTATTCCAGTCAGCCCAGGTCCCTGACTTTAAGTGTAAGGATCTCTCAGCCCTGGCTGCATTAGTTGATAGCCTTGGGATGGGATGGGAGTGTTGAGAAGTCAGGTTTTAGAGCCACACTCCCAAGCTTTCTCCTCTGTTTTTTCCTGGGTTATCCACCCGCCCTCTGCCTCCCTGTCCCCCTTCCTGGTGCTCTCTCTCCACCCTGTGATCAGCCTCCTCCTCCGCACCTGCCTCTGTCTCTCTGCCCTAGTGTTTCTCCTCTCCTGTGCCCACGCCGTGTTCCCCGCCTGCCCCCCGATCTGTGTGCTGCCAGTCTCTTGCTCTTTTCTCTTTTCCACCAGTTTGTCTGTCTCCATTCTGCACATTTCTCTTTTCTTGACTTGTCCTTTACTCTACTTGGATTCTGGCCTGAAATTTGCCTGGTCTCTCAGTGACTTGTTATGGAGTGAATTTGGGTGAGGTACTCCACTACCCTGGGCCTCAGTTTCCTCATCTGGATAGTGAAGGGCTTGGTCTGTCTCAAAAGTGGCATTCACCTATCATCCCTTCAAGTCTCTTAGCTGCTCAGTGGGGCCAGACTAAGCAGGTCTTCTTTGTCCCTGAAGGATGAGAGGAGAGTAAGGGTCAGAGACCCAGAGACTTGTCCACAGTCACAGAGCAAGGACCAGCACAGCCACGGGAAGCTTAGGGCATCAGACTCCTCATGTGCACCATTTCCAGATTTAAGATCCAATTATTCTTGATCTTTCCCCCTTTATCCTCTGGAAAATAACTAGATGGTGATGAGAAGTGGTGGCTAGAGACCTCAGGGCACAGACAAACACCCCATGAAATGCATTGCTTATAGGGAGGAGCTCAGAGGAAGAGGCCGTGCTCTGAGGAGGACTCAGAGAGGCCAGACACCTTAGGGGTCCTTAAATCCAGAGCTGAGGGAAGGATGGGAGTTCCTGAGGCCAACCATGTTGAAGATGGGAGGCTGATGCTTTGGGTATCCTCTGTGACAAGTTTTTGGCCAGGCCTGGGGACATAAAGCCACATAAGGCCAACTTGGACCCTTGAGAAGTTCTCCATGCAGTGGGACATTAGGATGCCCTCAAAGGGAACACGGCTCACCTGGAAATTAGAAGGAAGAAGAAAAATGGGAGAATGAAATGGTGGAGGGAGAAAGGAAGAGGAGAGCATGGTGATGTGGAAGATGCCAGGGTGAGGTAGAGGAAGACCCTGAGAGCCCTGGATCCTTCCCATGGACCTCACTGTTCAGACACATGACCTGGGTCTCCTTCCTAGAAACTGCCTTCCTTGGTGGGGAGAAGAGAGAAAAGCTGTCTGGACTGCCTCCAGCCCATCAGTTCAGCTTAGCTCAGTGAGCATGTCATTGATGGTAACCAAGCACCAGGCCGCAGTGAGGATGGACGGCACACCCGTGAGAAGCCCAGGCCCGGCAGGGGTGGGCAGCAGAGACTGGCCCTTGCTTTGCGGTGGTCTCTCCTCCCATCCCCGCTCATGCACCAGCACTCCCCTGCTGCCTGAGTGGTGCCTGCCTGCAGCCCCAGCTCCAGGTGGGAAGGAGTGGAAAAGAGGTGGTCCCAGCAGCTCCCCAGAAGGCAGGCAGACGTGGGGCAGGGGAGGGGTGCTGCCCTTTCAAGGGGCTGGGGCTCCAAGGGAATAGGGTCATTTTCCAGGGCTTGAGGTGGATGATGGGAAACCCGTGATCTTAGTTTCCAAGAGGTTTGTTGTTCGCCTTCCCCTGGGAGGTGTGAGCTTTGAGGCTGGGGACTGGCAGTGCCCCGGGGAGGGAGGTGGGAGATTCTCTCGAATGTTGGTTCATGGAGAGGCCTATACACCCTGCCTATGGGGACCCTCCCCCTGGGTGGGGGCAGGGAAACTTGCCCCACCCCCTAGATGGTCTAGGGCTTCAGCTGCTCTCTAGTTCCCAGTTATTCCAAGTTGTCCTATCTGTCTGTCTGATTTGTAGTTTCCTAGAGCCGTTTTATCTGTCTGGCTGTCTGTCTGTCTGATGTGACTTTCTTGGCTTCTCTGGGAGGAGCCCCTCTGGATGTTTTCTGGACAGCCCAGCAGTGTATGTGGTTTGCTTTTGGCTTCTTGGGGGAATGCTATCCCAAGATAAGTTTTCCATGATCAGACTCTCAGCATTCCTACTCCCAACCCTATCAGCAACTCCTTCACCATCCCTCATCCCTTCCCCTAGACCAGCAGTCCCACCTCCAGAGTATAGCCTCAACTTCCCAGCAGTCTCATCTAGTGGAATGTGTTACAGTCAGAGGCCAGCCTGTGGGGCTGGCACAGGCGGGTGGGTCTCGCAGCCCTCTGGGGGGAACTGCTATGGGACTCTGGAGCTCTGAGACAAGCCAGGCTCCTCCCTCTATGTGTGGCTCCTCCTCTGTCAGTCTGGTTTCCCACTAGCTCAGCCAGTGTCCAGCCGAATCATGGTCTCCTGAGGGTTTCTAGGATCAGCAGTTGGCCTCTACAGGAGACTCCAGTAAGGAATCCAAAGCCAGTGAATCGGGTGTCAGGGCCTTTGGCATGTGGACTCAGCCAGCCACAGGAGCTCCCTTGCCATCCTCCTCTGCACCTGGCTGAGGCCGGTCCCCACTCCAGCTTAGCTGAGCAAGGGTCCCTTTCCTTGAGCCACCAGGGCCCTCCCTGGGGTGCTGCAGTGGCCACTCATCTATCTGATCAGAGATGTAGAGACGCTGCTTAGCCCAGGGGAAAGTCTGCTCCCTCCTAGAAAGATCCCAGGGCCAGAAGAGAGCCTCGCCCCTCCTGAAGAGGCGGAGAAGCCTCAGCCGTACCGAGGCCAGGACAGCCTTCCCCAGCCACCTGCAGAGGAGCATCTGGTGGCTGGTGTCAGGAAAACTCTGTCTTGGGGCGGGGAGCCTGCCAGAGAGTGATTGTCCCAGGAGTGGGAAGACTTGAAATTGAGCACGTCTGGAAGCTTGGATGTCTGCAAAGGGAGGTCAAAGGGTGGGCATCAGTGATTTGGGGTTCAGTGGAGCAGCTATAGGGCTGGCAAAGCCCTCTGAAGCTGAATGACCAGATAGAGTTATTATAGGTTCTGCTGTTCCCTGATTCCCCACACCCCCATAGGAAGACAATCTATGTCTGCCAGCGTAATTAGGAGGTGGGAGCTGGGGATGGTGCCCCCTCCCAGCAGCCAGCCAGGGAGTAGCGACTGTGTGCCACACTCTTTCTCCCCATAAAAGATCGCCCCCTGGCCATTGCCCCTACCGACCTCCTTCCTGCTGCCAGCTAATGACAGGGTTTTATTCTGGGGCACTGAATAGGCCAGTAATTGCAGCCCTACTTTGATCCTGCGGGCTCCCCTCCCTTTCAGGCTCTCAGTGACATTCAGAACAATGACCCGGTAGCTGGCCAGCTGCCTTCCAGCATAGAGCCCATTTGTCTCCGAGGGTGATAATGGGACCAAGATGAGGAAGATGGGTTTCTATTAGTGTAATGG
This sequence comes from Plecturocebus donacophilus, assembly GCA_004027715.1. Classification (NCBI taxonomy): domain Eukaryota; kingdom Metazoa; phylum Chordata; class Mammalia; order Primates; family Pitheciidae; genus Plecturocebus; species Plecturocebus donacophilus. The sequence goes on along the minus strand of PVKP010031995.1, from coordinate 3,435 downwards.
GAGGAGACAGCTGTGGGAGAGGGTGGGGGTCAGGAGGAGGAGGTGGGGCTCAGGAGGAGAGGTGGAGTTTAGGATGGGGAGGCGGGGTTCAGGAGGGGAGGTGCTAGGGCAGAAACAGAACAACCCCTAGGCCTCCGGAGCAAGAAGGGGTCTGAGTAGGAGTCTGGGGCACTGTGAACCTCTGCCAACTGAACTGACTCACTCCTAGTCCTTGCCGCTTCCTTTTCAACCCACTCCATCTTTACTCCGAGATGGAAGACACCAATATTTATTGAATGTATGATTTATTGAACATGCCAGGGACATTCTCCTGGGCACTCTTGATATTTTATCTCATGTAATTCTGTGAGATAGGTGTTATTCCCATTTACAGATAAGGAATCCAGAATGGAGAGAAGTTAGGTATCTTGACCGAGGGACCACTGCTAATTATTTCTGGAGCTGGATGGTGAACCCAGGTCCAACTCCAACACACAACCTCTTTTTTCAGAGCTGCTGCTAGAATTTTTTTTTAAAAGCTCAAGAGAAATTCTTCCATCCATTTCACTGGATCTTAAATAACGTCTATTTTCTCTGATTATAGTTGTTGGAAATGTAAAAATACAGAATATAAAGGAAAAAATATAAATGGGACTTCATCATGTAGAATTAACTGATGTTAATATTTTAGTGTGCAGCCTCCCAGTGTTTTATTTTTCTATGCGTTGGGTTTTACATCCTCCCCACACCCATTAAAAAAAAAAAAGATTTTGTAGCTGCATTTCCCACTTGGCGTAGCATACTGCGCCCCTTTAGAGGGCCTCCTACCCTAACCAGTCCCTCCAGGGCCACCAGAGCCTTATCAGAGGGTGCCACGCGGGGTACCTTGGAGGAAGGGGTGCCCTTCCGAGAATGGCTGCAGAACGGCTGCAGGGAGAACCTGCATTAGCATAGCCGGAGCATCTCTGCCTCTCCTGCCTCTTTCCATCCGCTGTGATGGGGCCTGAAGCATGATCAGTGGACCAGCCAGTGTTTACCCAGTGATTACGGAGCAATTAAATTCTCAATTGATACAGTTTAGTCTTCAAACAGCTAGGCCCGGGTGCGAGGCCTCACGTGCCTGCTCCGGGAGTCGCATCCAGGCTGCTGGGAAACCGGCACCACCCACTGGTGGCTTAGGGCGGCAGTGTGGGTCAGTGGAGCAGTACAGCTCTGTCCTCCTTCCCTAGAGAAGGGCAGAAAAGCCCACCCTGCCTGCCTGGCCCCAAGCTCCGGGTCTCTGCCTCCCGCCCCAGGAAGGCAATGGCAGCAGGGGAGGTTAAGGGAAATTTTCTTTGTCTCCTTCAGAGTTGGCTGGTTGGTTGGGAGAGGACTTCCGAGAAGTTGGGATGGGATGAAAATCCCTACAAGGCCCCTGCAGTGGCGGGGAGCATTGCCTGCTGGCAGGGGCAGGGTGGGGGAGGGTGGGATTCCTGGGGTTTGAAGACTGGGCTCTGGGGTGGGACCCAGTGGCGCCTACACAGAAGGGAGCAGCCTGGGGAGAGGGGCCTGCTCCTGTGGTTTGGGCTTTGAGAGCACGTGTGATCATGGGTGGTCTGAGGAGCTCTGTGTAGTTAGAGCAGAATCCAGTTGGCATGGGCTCCGTGCCCAGGAAGACGGCTTCATTCTGTCCTGGAGCTACAGGAATCTGCCCTAAGGAACTGTGTGACCTGTCACTGTACCACCCTGTGCATTTTTGTCCCATTCCTGTCTTCCCTCGCCAGATTCAGGAGGAATAATAAACCAAAATAGAGGTCAAAGTACTTTGACACTTTGGGAGGGGGAGTATTAGGAAGGTTTTGTCTTGTCGTTGACTTTTGGCTTTCTGTTCAGGGGGCTCTCCTCAGCTGGGATGTGAAAATCCTGTTGAGAGTCAACTATTTACCCAGGCTAATCTCCTTGTGTAATTTTCCTTCCCAGGCCTTGAGCCAACCTCTGAGACTGGCCCCTTCATGTGACCTAGGCTGTCACCAGAGGGTGCTTGGGAAACCTGCCGTGATGCTGTGCTGGGGCTGCCCTCAAATAGCTGCTCCTTAAGGCAGGTGACTTTTTGTCAGGAGCATGTTTAGAGATGGCTGTAGAACTCCTAACCCTGTGTCTGTTTTGTGTCTCCAACCATGAGGGAGAGGAAGCAAATACTAGCCACCATATGCTGAGTGCTTGCTATGTGCTATGCAAGAATTATTTTATTTAACCCCCAATAGAAGCTGGTGAAATATTACTCCCATTTTACAGACAAGGAAACTGAGGATCAGAGACAACGAATGACTTGACCAGGGGCCGCGTAGCTGGTAAAGAGCAGGGCTAGATTTTGAACCAGGCTCTTGTCAATTGCAGCCTGTAGCCACCAGGGCAGGAGGACAGCAGGAGGCAGGTGTTGTCAAGTATGGGAAGTGAAGGTGTGGCAGGAAGGTGACAGCTGTTTCCCTTGTCTCCAGCCACAGCCAGCGGGTGGCTGAGAGTGCATAGGTTATTGTTCGGGGCCTCAAAAGGCCTGACCTCTCTGCCCTGCCCCTTCACCCAGCCCCTTGAGGCTGTGTGTGACCATCAGGTAAACGCACCAGAGCAACCAAACTGAAGAGAGGAGTCACCCAGAGAATATTTTTAGGGAGTAGAAATAGCAACAACAATAATGCTAGTTTCATTATTAAAGAAATACACATAACTAAGGATAATACTTCCAGAACAACAAGTGAAAGATGCATGAGGAGCATCTATGCTTTCCCTGGTCCAGGGTATTCGGTAATGTGGTTTTATCCAGTTTTCTGGGAATCAGGTTTTGTTTCATTTACTGGAAACTTTTTGTTGGAATCTTCTGGATCTTCTTTTCTCACTTCCAGGAAAAGTAACCTCTGTAGGCGTAGAGATTTTTCTAATCCCACTATTTCCTGTGCTTTTGTTTTGTTTTGTCTTCTGGAAGGTCTTTACCCATTCATTTAATCTTTTTTTTTTTTTTAAGAAAAAGAGAGAAAAGGAGAAAGAAAGAAACAGCAAAAGAAAGAAAAAAAAAATGAAAGAGAGAAAGAAAGAGGAAGAGAAAGAGGGAGAGAGAATGGGATTCTTGTTTTATTGCTCAGCTAGAATACAGTCTAAAAATGGGTAATAAAAACCTCTTTTATGCCAATAATTGTGCTTAACAATGGAGACAGGAAGGAATAGGGGATGAAAATAACAAATAAGCAGACAACCGATATTTTATTTAAATCTGTGAAATACTATGCAATTGCTGAGGAGTGATTTACTTCCAATTATGTGGTCACTTTTAAAATAGGTATAATGTGATACTGAGAAAAATGTATGTTTTGTGGATTTGGGGAGGAGAGTTCTGTAAATATTTGTTAAGTCTAGTTGTTCCAGGTCTGAGTTCAAGTCCTGGATATTCTTGTTAATTTTCTATCTCGTTGATCTATGTAATAT
>PVKP010031994.1:0-26415 GCA_004027715.1 Plecturocebus donacophilus | reverse complement strand
TTACCTTTGAAAGTTCAATCCTTCAAAGCAACCATTTAGTCTGATTTTTTAGATGTCTGTTATCTTTAAAATGGCAGCACAATCAGATGGTTTGAAATAAAAGCTGAAAGTTGACACTTCCACTGCAGTTCTAAGTAATATACAGGGCTGGGCACGGTGGCTCACGCCTGTAATCCCAGCACTTTGAGAGGCTGAGGAGAGTGGATCACGAGGTCAGGAGTTCAAGACCCATCTGGCCAACATGGTGAAACCTCATCTCTACTAAAAATACAAAAATTAGCCGGGCATGGTGGTGTGCGCCTGTAATCCTAGCTACTTGGGAGACTGAGACAGGAGAATTGCTTGAACTCGGGAGGTGGGGGTTGCAGTGAGCCGAGATCATGCCACTTCACTTCAGCATGGGCAACAGAGCAAGACTCCGTCTTGGGTGGTGGCAGGGGGTGGGTAAGTAACACACAGAATGGCAGCCACTTGGCATAAGCTCTGGTCGCTCTCCAACTTGGGGCTCCTGTTTGAGATCTGCCTGCCTGCGCTTTATCCTGTATTCTCATTCAGCCTACAGTGGGGTCTTTTAAGCCAAGGAGAGCAGAGTTACCTCTGGAAGAGAGTGGAATAAGCTGGCTTTAGTCCATTTGGGCTTCTGTAACAAACTACCACAGACTGGGTGCCTAATTAACAATAGAATCTATGTCTTCTGGTTCTAGAGGCTGGGAAGTCCAAGAGCAAGGATGTTCCGCATCTGGTGAGTGCTGCTTTCTGGTTCATAGATGGGGCCTTCTAGCTGTGTCCTCACGTGGTGGAAGGGAAAAACAAGCTCCCTTAGGCCTCTTTTATAAGGGCACTAACTCCGGGTCCACCCTCATGACCTAACCACCTCCTAAATGTGCGGCGGGGGGGTGCTAGGATTTCAACATAAGAACTTTGGGGCTGGGTGCAGGCACACACCTTATAATCCCAGCACGTTGGGAGGCTGAGGCGAGGGGATCACTTGAGGCCAAGAGTTGGAGACCGGCCTGGCAACACAGTGAGATCCCATCTCTACAAAAAATGTCAAAATCATCTGGCCATGTTGGCACATGCCTGTAGTCCCAGCTACTTCAGAGGTTGACATAGCAGGACTACTGAAACCCAGGAATTTGAGGCTGTAGTGAGCCATGATCATGCCACTGTACTCCAGCCTGGGTAACAGAGTAAGACACCGACTCAAAAAAAAAAAAAAGACTTTTGGAGAAATACAAACATTCAGACCACAGCAAGACCCTCCCACAAGACACCACCTTCACCACCCCCAGAGCTGTTCTCTCCCTGAGCGCCCCAGGCCCATCCCCGCAGGGCCATGACTTTCCTTCAGGCCCCAATTCTGTCTCCTTCAGACAGAAACAGTAAGGTTTTCCTCAGAAACATAAATATCACTTCACTGAGTTATCTGAGCCCAGAGACCACCACTGATGGCCACCAAGCACGCAGCTCAATGGAGGGTATTTCAGGAAGCTCTTCATCGATGGGATTTCTCTACGAATGAGAAAAACCTTCACACTATCTCACACGGCGGAAGGAGAAGCAGCTGAACACCAGGTTCTGCTTTAGACAGGAAAAGAAAAGAGGGCAGGGCCATCAGAAAGGAGGAGAAAAGTGAGAGAAACAAGCATCTCTGGAGATTTTCACCATCAGAAAGGCCAGCCCCTCCCAGAGCCCCTACACCCACAGGCAGAAAGTAGCAAATAAGTGGAAAGTGAGGGGGTGAGAAGAAGAAGAAAGACCTTCCAACTGATCTCAGAGCAAAGTACCCACTGTCAGTGGTTCTCCGATTTCATTGTGAATAAAATCATCCTGGCCCATATTTACTGAGAACTGGATTCAGGCAATTTTGAAGGGGGGCAAAAAAACCCTGCATTTTTAACAAAGCCCCAGTGATTATAAAGAAGCTGGTCAGAGAATCACACCTGAAGAAGCACTCCATTAGTATTTGGGACATTTAAACCCAAACGTTCCCCTCTAACACAGTGGTCAACTTGAGAGGATGGGAGAAGGAAGGAAGAGATGGGAAGATCAAGAGTAAGTAGAGGCTCTGAAGAGAGTAAACCAATGAACTCCAGAGCCTCTTACAGATGAGGCCCTGTGATGAATGATGGATGGGTGGGTGGATGGACAGATGGAGAGAGGGAGCTATTCCAAATCAATGCAAGCCCCAAAAACATTTTACAGAACCAGCTAAGAAAGGATGGCCAGGCTGGGCACGGTGGCTCATGCCTGTAATCTAGCACTTTGGGAGGCCGAGGCAGGTGGATCACGAGGTCAGGAGTTCGAGACCAGCCTAGTCAACACAGTGAAACCCCCGTCTCTAGTAAAAATAAAAAAATTTGCTGGGCGTGTTGGTGCACAACTGTAATCCTGGCTACTAAGAAAGCTGAGGCAAGAGAAATGCTTGAACCCAGGAGGTGGAGGTTGCAGTGAGCTGAGATTGAGCCACGGCACTCCAGCCTGGGCGTGCAGTGGGAGACTCCGTCCCCCCCAGAAAAGAAAGGATGGGCAAAAAGGAGTTATTACTACCTAGGAAAACAAAGGCCTCATTAGCACTTTCTAAGCCCAGCCTGCTAAAGCTGTGCTTTCACAACAATGTTTTAACATTCTGATACGATGGTCATTTCATCTATGAAATAGTTTCTGGACCTGGTTGCTCATTAAACAGCACCCAGGAAGCTTTTTATAAACATACCAACGCCTGAGTCTCACCTGAGACTCTGATTTTATTACTCTGAGGCAGGGGTAAAGCCCTTGGTAAAAGCTTCCCAGTGAATTATTACACGTGGTCAGGGTTGAGAACGACCCTGTCAAGGTAGCAGCGTGGAAGCTGAGATTGTGAATTCTAGACTAGGGAACATTTTTTTTAAACTGGCCCTTCCATTTCCCTACAGCAATAAAACAAACTGAAGAAAAAGGTGGGCGGGCCCAGTGGCTCACGCCTGTAATCCCAGCACTTTGGGAGGCTGAGGTGGGTGGATCACCTGGGGTCAGGTGTTTGAAACTAGCCTGGCCAACAGGGTGAAACCCCGTCTCTACAAAAAAAATACAAAAATTAGCCGGGCATAGTGGCAGGTACCTGTAATCCCAGCTACTCGGGAGGCTGAGGCAGGAGAATCACTTGAACCCAGGAGGTGGAGGTTGCAGTGAGCTGAGATCGTGCCATTGCACTCCAGCCTGGGTAACAAGGGCAAAAGTCCATCTCAAAAAAAAAAAAAGAAAAAGAAAAGAAAAAAGCTACTGCAAAGTAGGGGTAAGTGAGAAGTGGCATGAGAACCTGCCAATCTTAAAAAGTAACTTCAAGAGAAAGCATAAATGTCATCGCAAGAAAGCACAGGACAGGTACACTTAATCCCTGGGTCCTACAGAGAAAAGGAGTGAACACAGCAAAGACATCAACTCCCATTACCAGTCTCACTCTGTCATGAAGAACTAACGTGAAAAAGTAAAAAGATGACAAACTGTGGATCCAAATCCCACTACTATCACTCCCCACCGGCCAACTGTCTCTTGGACCTATTAGCACATCTAGGCTCAACTGCCACCTCACTAAAATCTGGCTGGTTAATACTGCCTTCCTTATGATCCCATTTACTTATGAGAATTAAACAGGCAAACAGACTGGCATGTCCCAGAATGGTGAAGAAATGTCATCCAGCAAATCTCAATCTATTCCCTTTACCCATCCAAAATGCTAACTCTGATAAGGCCGTCATCCTCACCAACTATGAGGAGGTCATGGCTTAGAACTGGGTGCCCCTCTTCCCACCGCTCATCGGAGAGGGGACCACGGGAAGAATGGGATTCTCTAATGTCAGAGCTGTGGCATCTTGGGTTGGAACTCCAAACACATGTTTAAAGTTGGGGCTGGGCGTGGTGGCTCATGCCTGTAATCCCAGCACTTTGGGAGCCGATGGTAGGCGGATCACAAGGTCAAGAGATCGAGACCATCCTGGCCAACATGGTGAAACCCCGTCTCTACTAAAAATACAAAAATTAGCCGGGTGTGTAGCACATACTTTTAAGTTCCAGCTACTCAGGAGGCTGAGGCAGGAAAATTAATTGAACCCAGGAGGCGGACGTTGCAGTGAGCCAAGATGGTGCCACTGCACTACAGCATGATGACAGAGCAAGACTCCATCTCAAAAAATAAATAAACAAACACATAAAGAAATAAAGTTGGAATGAGGCAACAGAGGGCTCCAGCATCACCCCTGCCCTCAATGTGCTGTGGATGCCTGGAGAGGTATTTGCAGAGCAGCTGGATGATCAATTCACCATGTATATGACTGAGTCTTTGGAAAGACTTGTTCCAAATAACGGGTCTAATAAATGAATTTTCGAAATGGAATGCAACTCATTCACAAATAGACAACTGCCTGAATTGAAGAAACTGCCTCTGACTTCTCTTCTGAAATCACACTGGCATTAAACGATGCTGTCTGATTCCCAGGGATAATTTCTGAATTGCTTTTTGTTTCCAAATAAGGTCTTCGCATTTTTCACGTAATATTACTTTGTGAAAATAAATATTTTATTATACAATAAAAGTATAACATTTGTTTAAGCATTCAAATAAAAGAATTAAGTTTGATTTAGGCAGTTTTCTATTTTATCTCTTCCAGTCATTAATTACTGCCTGGTCTGAGCTTAGCATCCAGCATTAATTAACAGATTATTTTCAGTATTCATGGAGACCAAAAATACAAGCTAGTAGTAGCCCACTTACCTTCAATTTAATTTTCGAAGCTAACCACCAAATCAAAAGCAAACATGGGGGTCAACGGCACCACACGAGAGCTGTTTTCTCTGTGCCTGACATTGGCATGGCAAGCCCAGGAGGCTTGCCGGTCACAGGAAAGACCTGGATATGCAACAGACTTACACAGGACTGAGGGAACTGAGCTACATGGAAGATGAGTCTGGAATCTGGAAGTCAAACAAAGACGGGAAGCGCAGGCCAGGCAGAGGCATGCTTGAGTTCAAAGCAACAATTCTAAGGGTTGGGAAGAAGATATGCATTCAACAGACCCAGGGAGGAAAAAGGAGGCTGAAGTCCAGGAAGATCCACTAAGAAGAAAATCAACAAGTGGACCCAAAGGAGAACAGGAAACCAAAGAAGGTCTTGACCCAGGGCACAGGCCATTTGCTCTCTCTTGCAAAAGTATTTAATGCATGTGGATTCAGCTAGAACCTAGCTGGGCCAATAAATAGTCCTAAGAGATCTAATCGCCTCCCCACCCATCCACCCACCCACTGGGGAGGAGTCCAGCTGTTCAGTCCAAAGGGGCTGGGGTGAGAAGGCAAAAGCCATGTTCTAGGAAAAAGGTCAGAAATAAGCTGGATTCAAAATCCACTTAAGGTGGATTCACTTAAAGGGGCCAGGCCCCAGAGACCCCCTGGTCTCACCCATTGATTTGTCAGTGGTGCTGGGAATGTGGTGGGTAACAGAACAGGAATGCTGTGCGCCTTTGGCAAGGTAGGGTCTACAACACCTTACACAGCCCCCATTCCTGTAACACACACGCAGCCTGTAACGTTTGCCACTGTAAATGGTTTTAATATGACTGTTGAAATATACAAATAATGATCTCAGGTTTTAAAATGCCATACTTTGAAATAAGATTCTGAGCCAAACTCAACACCCACCCTGAGAAATGAAAACGGAATATATATGTTTCTAGAGTTATTAAGTCAAAGAATTCCCTTGAAAAAGCCTCTCTTCTATCCTCTTCATTTCATTCTGGTCCCGTGGTCCATGAGAGCTTTACACTACCAAGGTAGAAACAATAGGGAAACTCTGGGTCGGGTGTAGTAGCTCATGCCTGTAATCCTAACACTTCAGAAGGCGGAGGCAGGAGGATTGCTTGAGCTCAGGAGTTCGAGACCAGCCTGGTCGACATGGCAAAACTCCCTCACTACAAAATGTGCAACAATTAGCCAGGCTTGGTGGCACACACCTGTGGTCCCAGCTACTTGGCAGACTGAGGTGGGAAAATTGCTTGAGTCTGGGAGGGGGAAGTTGCAGTGAGCCCAGATCATGCCAACTGCACTCTGGCCTGGGTGACAAAGTGAGACCCTGTCTCTAAAAAAAAAAATCAAAAACTCTCATCACGATTCTTCTGATATGTGGCTTATATATTTTTTTTTTCACTTGTGGTCCCTTTAAGTCTTAAAACTTCCTTTTTAAAATGCCATATGATCACAGTCTTTGTTTGTTTTGAGATGGAATCTAGCCTTGTCACCCAGGCTGGAGTGCAGTGGCGTGATCTCGGCTCACTGAAACCTCTGCCTCCCAGGTTCAAGCTATTCTCCTGCCTCAGCCTCCCAAGTAGCTTGGATTACAGGCACCTGCCACCACACCTGGCTAATTTCTGTACTTCTAGTAGAGACTGGGTTTCACCGTGTTGGCCTGGCTGGTCTGAACTCCTGACCTAAGGTGATCCACCCGCCTCAACCTCCCAAAGTGCTGGGATTATAGGTGTAAGACACCATGCCTGGCACATATGATCATAGTCTTAATGGAGCATGCGGCATTCTGATGATTTATTTAGCTTCGTGCTGATTACAAATGGAGCTTCATTCATCTATTCAGCGTTCATCATCAGGGGCCTCCCTGGGCCAGGCTCTGTTCCTAGGTGCCAGGGACACAGCAATGACAAGTCCCCATTCTAAGAGACCTTGGTGAGGAGAGACAGAAAAAAATCAAACACACAATACAGGTGGTGGCTCTTTAAGTGGGGGCCTGAATAGGTGAATACACCTTGTGTTCAAAGCCTTGTGTATTCAGTTAGAGCCTATGTACTTGCGTCCGTGCATTTATCCCTGAAGGAAGGCAGGAGAGCCAGACATCTCTGCAGGAACCAGGTTCCCAGGAGAAAGAACAAGGGCTTGGCCTGCTTCAGTGAGAACTTCCCAGATTACAGTAAGTGAGCTTTCTGTGCAGATTTGTAAACACGCACATGTTTATCCTGGAGCTAAGTGTGCTAATAAACAAGCAGATGAGTTTTTTTCTATAATCCCAGAGTGAAAATTAATGGAAACATTTGACTTTCCATCTTTGAGCCACAAAATGCCAAAGCAAATTCTTGGAAGAGGTCTACGGAGTCAGAACGACGTGGCTTCCAGAGCAGAAAAGATTCTTAAACTCGAAACCAAGTTAAGTCGGACAAGTTGCATTTTCTGTGGTCTTGATAGCAAGAATGAAAGTCCAATGTTATATCTCTGGAGTATAGACCTCTGATTCTAAGAAACTCTGTAGGCTGGTGTTTAGTGTCCATCTCAGGGTGGGTATTTCCAGGAGCATTAGCAAAATGTGGGAAAAGTACAGAGAACTGAAAAGCTTCCCAGCTCAATGCTGTCTTTTTCATACAGCTGCAACTGTTTTGATTGAAGTGAATTCCAAGAATAACAGATGGAGCACTACTACAGTTTCAAGAAAAGAAGCCAAAAACTATACATCTAATTTTTAAAAATTATCTGTCACTTAACACTAGCACGGTCCTCTTTCCCTTTACTTTTAGGGTGGCTGTGCAACTCACCTTCCTCCAGAGAAGGACCCTTCACCCACAGACAGGGATAGCCCACCCACCTCCATATGCATAGCACGTGGCCAGGGCTCAAGGTTCTGGCATTCTTAGCAGATCTAAGCTGGGCTATCTGATTCTCCATTCCTGGAATCTGGAGCTGAGTCTCAACAAATCTTTCCTGACATTGTCTACTTCTTTTTTTTTTTTTTTTTTTTATTTTTTCTGCACTACCCTAGCATGTCTATTTCTTAAGAAAAGATACAAACCATACTTTCACATGTGCTATCATTTTGTAAAACAGTACAAAAAAGGTATCCAAGAGGAAAATAAATTACAGCTCCTGCAATCCCAGCACTTTGGGAGGCCGAGGCAGATGGATCACCTGAGGTCGAGTTCAAGACCAGCCTGACCAATATGGCGAAACCCCATCTCTACTAAAAATACAAAAATTAGCCGGGCACGGTGGCATGCACCTGTACTCCCAGCAACTTGGGAGACTGAGACATGAGAATCAACTGAACCCAAGAGGCAGATGTTGCAGTGAGCCAAGGTCGTGCCACTGCACTCCAGCCTGGGCGACAAAGTGAGACTCCATCTCAAAACAAAATAAAGAAAGAAAGAAATAACAAAGGGAGTTATTGCTTAACAGGCTCAGAATTTTTGTTTGGAGTGATGAAAAAGTTTTGGAAATAGTGGTGTGATAGCACATTATCAATGTGATTAATGCCACTAACGTACTTAAAATAGTTAAAATTAAATGGTAAGTTTCATGCAGTATTTATTTACCCCAACACACACACACACACACACACACACACACACACACACACACAAAGCAGTAGAGAAAAACTCAAGCTCCAGTCCAAAAAAAAATTGTGTATTTATTCATTTTCCTTTCGATTCAAATGTGAGTATTTGCCGAAGATACTAACAATATCAAATCCTTTAGACACTCATCAGAAAAAGTGAAAACTTCAAAAGGAATACAAATGTTACAGTTGTGAGCAAATGCACCAGTGTTAAAGCTGGCAGAGTATTTCAGGGATATGCTTTGCCTTTCAACTGGATTGTGGAAAAAACTTGTGTTTGGTTGAGCTATACCGTCATCAGACAGAAGAGTCATCAGAAATATCCTATCTTTAAACCATAAACGACAGATCAATGATAAGTTAAAAAACACCAAATTAAAATGGAGGGCCACAAACTTGCTATTAGGCTGAACTATCTGTGATCGCTGATCTCTAACCCTTCATGGCCTCTAGAAACGGCAATCTCATATTTTCATATGGTTCACAGGAACCTAGAGGTTAACTGGGTTGAAAGCAGCTGTTGCAATGCAAGGGACATGTGAGACTCAGAGACTACAGGCATGATGCACCTGACCTCCTGTTTCCTTCCTCTTGAGAAAGCAAGGAGTAAGAGGTCTCCACTTTATGATGGGGATAAAAACACACATTAAAAAAAAAAAAAAAAAAAGCAAGGGAATTATGTCCAGGCCAGCTGACTGAAAATAATCTAATCCTACCTGTCCCAGAGTTTGGTTTTGAGAGTCATTAGATCCTAATGACACTACATTTGCATTACAAATGTGGCCCTTGGCCAGGCACGGTGCCTCGGTGGCTCGTGCCTGTAATCCCAGCACTTTGGGCGGCCAAGGCAGGTGGATCACCTGAGGTTGAGAGTTTGAGACCAACCTGACCAACATGCAGAAACCCATCTCTACTAAAAATACAAAAATTGGCCGGGCGTGGTGGTGCTTGCCTGTAATCCCAGCTATTTAGGAGGCTGAGGCAGAAGAATCACTTGAACCTGGAGGTGTAGGTTGTGGAGAGCTGAGATCATGCCAGTGCACTCCCACCTGGGCAACAAGAGCAAGACTCTCAATCAATCAATCAATGTGGCCCTCAACTGCCTTTTCCTCCACCTTCACAAGTTTAGCTACCTCCCTGCTGGTCTCCACCCCGCAACCCATCCTACACCACACACAGTTAAAGCACAGCTGCTCTTCCCAGGAACCTGGAACTGCCCTCCCGGACCCCAGATGGTCCCCTCCTGCCCGCTACCCGACTTGGGGGTCTGGACCAGTTGCTGCTCACTCAGTCTCCCTTGGGCTCCATGCACCGCGCTCACAGCGAGAGGTGGGACTGGGCTCCTGTGCACTCAGGCCGCTGCCTCGGCACAGCAGCTGGCTTTGCGTGAGAAACCTGGAATGCAGCTTCCCTGGCTGCTGGAAAGCGTGGGCCTTCCTGGGCTCTCAGATGACATTTTTCCCTTGGCTCAGATGTCTATATCTACCACTTCCCCTCTGCACTCAGATGTGTCCACCTCAAGCCAAAGTCACTGGGTTCTAGTTGTCCAATTCTTCCTGATAATTCCTGGGGTCAGCTCCAAAATGACAGACCTGCCAGGCTGTCCCCTGCTGATCATTTCCCTGCATTCAACAGGCGTTGGTTGATACTTCTCTGGGATGCAGGAGTCTCTGCAGATGGTGTGCTGAGCAGCAGGGTGTGGACAGGCTAAAAGATCGCCTGTATCCACAAGCATCCAAGACCACAAACACGACACCAATGGGGCAAAGTGAAGTGGAGGAAAAAAAGCAAAAGAAAACCAGCTGGACAGGGCAGGAAGTATGTGAGAACAACCAAAAATGCAGTGAAAAGTCACTACATTAACTCATCTCTTATCAAGTTTCACAAAATTGGGCCGATGGCATTAACTCCAACAAACCAAAACCAGAGTCAAACCAGAAAGTCAGAGACGGCTTTAAGCGGGAGCTGCGATTATAAATAATTAGTGCTGTGTTCCCCGTGTGGCTTGAAGAAGTCTGACTCTCTCAGGAGGTGGGGATGACTTGAAAGTCCCAGGCAATCCCTTTTTGTGGATTAATAAAATGAGAAGAAATTTCAAAACCAAGCCTAGTTATCCTTGATGCAAATAGAAGGACATGGAGGAGGCTGTCTGCTTGTGGATTTGGATGATTAAATCCCCAGCCAGTAAATAGTTTGGAAGACCCCATACAGAGATAATTCAAATAGTATACTGAACAGAATCACTGCACAGAGTAATCGCCTTGATGAAATGTACTGCAGTAAACTGAATAACTACCCCTTAAAATACAATTAGGTAAACTGATAGCACTCTAAGCTATTTCAGAGCAATCAGACTCTTTCCAGAAAAAGATAATAAAATAGTTCTAATTGCCACAGTGAACAATATAATTTAAAGCTTATTACTCAATTCTACAATGTTCCTAAAGGGAGCTCTAGTGACTGTTAGTTCGTCTCCCTCCTGGATGTTTCAGAAAAGACAAATGTTTAGTGCTGCCTTCCCTCTTACCCTTTTACATGTGTTGATCTTTTAGATGTATCTGTACATGTAGAAACATGGTGCTTTTAAAAATCTGCTCTTCAGCCGGGCGCAGTGGCTCACACCTGTAATCCCAGCACTTCGGGAGGCCGAGGAGGGAAGATCACAAGGTCAGGAGATCAAGACCATCCTGGCTAACGTGGTGAAACCCTGTCTCTACTAAAAATGCAAAAAATTAGCTGAGAGTGGTGGTGGGTGCCTATAGTCTAAGATACTCAGGAGGCTGAGGCAGGAGAATCACTTGAACCCAGGAGGCAGAGGTTACAGTGAGCTGAGATCGCGCCACTGCACTCCAGCCTGAGTGACAGAGACTCTGACTCAAACAAACAAACAAACAAACAAAATCTGCTCTTCTGAAACTCTGTCCAAAGCTTGTGGTCCAAAAAGACAACTGATTTCTAACTTGTAGGATATGTGCTGACTAGCCTGTGTGCTGGGGCCTTCAGAGGCCACAGTTATATATTTTTCACTAAGGTGTGAAAGAGTGTCATTTGCTTATTTTTTTTCCATCTGTAAATACTTCACAGCAAGTATAAGTTACAAATCAAATGGAACACTTTGGTTCTCTGTATTCCTAGTATCAACCTAGAGTAGTTTAAATTTTAGAGTGGAATGAAATTTTAAATTAACATTAGAACTAGCTCCTTGGCAAAAACAAATAACAAAAAAACAGCTGAATGAATACAAAATTCTCATAAAGACTGAATGAAATAAGAAAGCATGAGTTGGGCAGTGTCTCATGCCTGTAATCCTATTGCCTTCAAAGACTCAGTCAGGTCACTTGAGGCCAGGAGTTCGAGACCAGCCTGGGCAACACAGTAAGACCCCATCTCCGGACAAAATTTTCAGGCATGGCACACCCCTGTGGTCCTAGCTACACAGGAGACTGAGACAGAAGGATAACTCCAGCCCAGGAGTTAGTTACAATGAGCTACAATTGGACCACTGCACCCCAGCTCGGATGAGAAAGCAAGACCCTGTTTCTAAAAACAGAAGGTGGCCAGGTGTGGTAGCTCACACCTGTAATCCCAGCACTTTGGGAAGCCAAGGCAGGTGAATCACCTGAGGTCAGGAGTTCAAGACCAGCCTGTCCAACATGGCAAAAGCGCATCTCTACTAAAATTACAAGAATTAACCGGGCGTGGTGGTGCATGCCTGAAATCCCAGCTACTCAGGAGGCTGAGGCAGAAGAATCCCTTGAACGCGGGAGAAAAATGTTGTAGTGAGCTGAGATCATACCACTGCACTCTAGCCTGGGCAGAAGAGCAAGATTACATCTAAAATAATAATAATAATAAGTAAATAAAAACAGAAGGAAAAAAGGAAAGGAAAGAAAGCCGGCAGGCATGCCCTTTAGTGACCTGACACAAAACAATACAGTATGATCTCCTGCCACCCTGTGTTTCTGAGGTTTCATTTTAGGATTTTAGATACACATGGCTCTGCTTTTTCTTCAACACTAAACAGGATTTTAAAACTATTTTTTAATCCACCTGAGAATTATTATGCTGCAGTCAGCCCAACCCCTGGCCACTGAAGGGGAGGACTCAGAGAATAAAAAGGAAAGGAAAAGTTTTGAAGGGCAAGAAACGCATTTCTTTTTTTTTTTTAATGACGGGGTTTCACCATTTTGCCCAGGCTAGTTTTGAACTCCTGACCTCAGGTGATCCACCCGCCTCAGCTTCCCAAAGTGCTGGGATTACAGGCATGAGCCACCACGCCCAGCTAAGAAAAACCTTTCTAACTTTACCCAAAGCCCTCCTCCTTGTCTTTATCTTTGCTTCTTCCAAAACAGTAGTACCTGTGGACTATGGAGGGGCTTGAGTGCTTCTTGCTCTTCATTTTAAGTAACTATAACCCTAAGGCAGTTTCCAGGAACATCTTCAAAACCCTCACTACTCAAACGTGGTTGGTCCAGCAACCTAACATCACGAAGGAGCTTGTGAAACATTCAGCCGGCTCTCCAGTCCCACCTCAACCTGACCATCAGAATTGTATCCTAACAAGATCCACAGGTGATTCGTACGCACTACTCTAAATCAAAACTACACTAATAGTTTTGTAAACTCTTTATGGACTCTAAGAGGTAGTCTTTGGGCAAAATAAAAATTTCCTGGCTGGGCACAGTGGCTTACGCCTGTAATCCCAGCACTTTGGGAGGCCAAGGCAGGAAGATCGCTTGAGCTCAAGAGAGACCAGTCTGAGCAGCATGGCAAAACCCCATCTCTGCCAAAAATACAAAAAATTAGGAGTGGTGGCATACAACATGTGGCTGTGGTCCCAGCTACTAGGGAGGCTGAGATGGGAGCATCACTTGAACCCAGGAAGTGGAGGCTGCAGTGAGCTGTGGTCATGCCACTGCATTCAAGACTGGGTAACTGAGCAAGACCCTGTCTCCAAAAATATATATATACGTATATATATATATATCCCTGCCCAGTTAAGTGCAGTGTTCCTGTCCGGAGCACCAGCACCAGTTAAAGAACTTCTAACACTTGGTGACGATTCCTGCCTGTTCCACAGTGCACTTATAATGTAAAGAGGGGAAGACTATGTAAGTCAGTAGAAAAACAAACTAGAGACTTTGGGCCATTGATCGTTCTTGATCCAAGCCTGAACCCAGTTTTAAAAATCTTGCCTCACTTTTCTCATAACTCTGCAATTCCCACATGAATCACCAAGTTAATTATACTTGTTATGTTTGGGAATGACAGAGTGGACAACATAAAACTAAGTATCCCATGACCAACTGAAGATTAGAGGTCAAGGCTCAGTGTTTTCCCATTTAAGTACACGTTATCATAGTTTAGTTCCTTCCAAACCCACAACCTATAAGTACCCTTGAAAATGATCAGAACTACTGACCCGACCAACCCATTCCACTCCCGTCTCATTGAGAGCTGCCCATGGACAAGAGCCTGCAAGGGCTTCACAAGGCCCAGGCTGCCGACCACAAGTCAAAAGCAGTGGCACCAAAAGACTGGTAGAGTTGTCGAGTTAGGAGCCTTTGCCATAAAGCTTAGTTAGGATAGGAATAGAGAGTATCTTTAGAGCCATAGGAACAACATACTAAGTGAAACAAGCCAGCCGCAAAAGCACAAATACGGTATGATTCCACTCACTGAGGTATTTAAAGTAATCAAAGTCATAGAAACAGAAAGAAGAAAGGTAGTTACCAAGGGCTGGGGGAATTAGTGATTAGTGGGTATAGAGTTTCAGTGCCGCAAGATGAAAACATTCTTGAGATCGGCCACACAACAATGTGAATAAACTTAACCCTAGTGAGCCGTAACCTTAAAAATAGCTAAGATGGTAAAGTTAATGTTATGTGATTCTTAATATAGTTTTTGTAAAAAAGAAAAAAGTTAAAAGACTAAAAGGAAAACATCTTTGGGATTAAAATATAATTCAACAAGAAAGGGAAAGAATGCTGTATTTGTCTGTTTTACACTGCTGATAAAGACATATCCAAGACTGGGAAGAAAAAGAGCTTTAGTTGGACTTACAGTTCCACATGGCTAGGGAGGCCTCAGAATCATGGTGGGAAGTGAAAGGCATTTCTTACATGGTGGGGGCAAGAGAGAATGAAGAAGAAGCAAAAGTGGAAACCCTGATAAAACCATCAGATCTTGTGAGACTTATTTACTATCACGAGAACAGCACTGGAAAGACTGGCCCCCATGATTCAATTACCTCCCCCTGGGTCCCTCCCACAACATGTGGGAATTGTGGGAGATACAATTCAACTGAAATTTGGGTGGGGACACAGCCAAACCATATCAAGTGCCATGAAAAACCTATTTGACAACACTTAACACAGGTTTGTTCAATGAATCACACTGTATAGATACTGTTTTCCTTTTCACATCATCTTGAGAAGTATGTACACATCCTGAAAGCAACCAAATTCTCATCTGGGAAAAGTGAGAAGGGAAGACAAGCAGAGTGACAGAAAAATGCATGCTATTCCACAGGGAAACTTCAAGCAGTGCCTGACCCTAAAGTTAAGCAAAATTCACTTATTTCCTCCCTAGACTACAAAATATACTATACCACCTGAGACTCTGATAAAGAAGGAATAGACTGGGTGTTGGTAAAGTGTCCACACTGTCAGTGACCATTAGATGTGCTATCTCTCTTTGTTCCCCCTCTTTCTCCCCATAGTCCCAAATCTATATCCACAAAGCACAGGTATATCTATATACTGAAAATCCATTCAAGACTCTCAGATGAAAAAGAAATGAAGGAGTTACAAACAGCCCAGTATTATTATAGCTTATCAAATCAAGAACTAAGAACGATTCCACCAAGTAGCGCCTGCTAAGAAGTTTTGATAACCAAGTAGCCTATTTGCCTCAAATTATGGAAAACTGGCCCTGAAACTTTTATTCTCAACACAACAACTTGCAAACTCAATTCATAAACTCTATGGTTTTGGCCAGGCATAGTGGCTCACACCTGTAATCCCAGCACGCTGGGAGGCCGAGGTGGGTGGATGACTTGAGGTCAGGAGTTCCAGACCAGCCTGGCCAACATGGTGAAACCCAATCTCTAATAAAAATACAAATATTAGCCAGTGTGGTGGCAGGCATCTGTAATCTCAGCTACTCAGGAGACTGAGCCAGGAGACTCACTTGAACCCAGGAGGTGGAGGCTGCAGTGAGCCGAGATCGCACTACTGCACTCTAGGCTGGGCAACAGAGCAAGACTGCATCTCAGAAAATAAATAAATAAATAAAAATAAAAACATAAACTATGTGTTTTAGATCCTTGCATCTGAATTCCTTTTATTTCCTTAAGTCTTCACTTTTAATATGCACCTCTGAGGTAGGGGCCCATCTATAACATTAAATGATCTTCCCTAGTAAAATGGAGAACCCAGGTTTCTCTTACAATCATCAAAATATAATCAAGCAAACCAGTTTCTGGATTCACGTATTTAATTTCAGTGATATGATTTGTCATTCATTTTATGCTAAAGAATCAAAATCAGGAAGAGTGGCACTCGTATAAACAGAAGAAACTTCTTCAGCTGCTTAACGAGGTAGATAATTAAGTTCAGCTTCAGTGATTTAGTCAGACTTGTTCATACACTGATCAGGACATTACCCTAAATTCTCACTGGGGTGCCGGTATTTTCACCACTCTATTTGTGATAAACTGAATAGTTTGGGTTTTTTTGTTGTTGTTGTCTTTTCTTGAGACAGAGTCTCGCTCTGTCACCAGGCTGGAGCAGTGGCATGATCTCGGCTCACTGCAACCTCCACCTCACCTCCCAGGTTCAAGTGATTCTCCTGCCTCAGCCTCCTGAGTAGCTGGGACTACAGGCACACACCACCACACTCAGGTAATTTTTGTATTTTTAGGAGAGATGGGGTTTCACCATGTTGGCCAGGCTGGTCTCAAACTCATGACCTCAAGTGATCCGTCTGGTGAGAATCTCAGACAGATCTCCTATAATCTCAGCCTGCCAAAGTGCTGAGATTACTGGCATGAGCCACTGCACCTGGCCTGAACTGAATGTTTGTATTCTCCCCACAAACTAATATGTTGAAATCCTAATCCCCTATGCAATGGTATTAGGGTCTCTGGCAGGTGACTAGGTCATGAAAGTGAAGCCTTCATGAATGGGCTTAGTGCCCTTAGAAAAGAGGCTCAAGAGAACTCCCCCTTCTACGACGTGAGGGCACAGCAAGAAGCTGGCTCTCTGTGAACCAGTGAGCAGAGGCCTCACAAGACACAACTGCCAGCATCTCGATGACCTTGGACTTTTCAGGCTTCAGAACTATGGCACATAAACATTCACTCTTCATAAACCACCCAGTCTATGGTATTCTGTCATGGCAGACCAAACTGACTAAGGCACTTTGAAAGTTTAAGAATTTTAAGAGAAAATAACAAGTTAATCTCAGCAAATATCAATATATTTGAACTTTGGCTCCAATTACTTGCATCCTATACTTCTGATTGCTGAAAAAGAGGGAAAGAAGGCAGAAAACATACTCAGGAAGGAAACCAGGCCAGTGCCATGCCCGTCTGTCCCCACGCTGGTTGGAACATTTGCTGTGTTCCATTTGGGAGAACTGTATTGTATCCATCACACACACAAGGTGTACATTCTACATTCCCATTGGGATTCTGAATTATCACTTAGGAAAAAAAAATTAAAGCCATGTGTATGTGTAGGGGGGCCAAGCACATGTGCCCTGGGCAAGAATATCTACAAAGCAGACCCTGGATGCTGGAACGCTGCAGGCCTTGGTTCTCACCTGACCATAGTCCGTCCGGAAGACGACGACGCCTTCTGCACAGGAATTTACAGTACTTGGAAAATGCTGGCCATTTTCTCTCAGCCAGACTCGTGTTCCCTGTAAACAAAACAAACCAGATTTAACTGAGTTTGGATTGCATTTTTGTGGTGAAACTCCACTGTCGAAATCACCATAATGCCTACATTCCTTTAAAAAAAATCTTTCTGAAAAGTAAATGTCTTTTTCAAGCAAAGAACAAATCTTCAGGAAGCATCATTCACAGCCTTTACTATCCACAGGGTGACTTAGAGTCCCACCGACACAGAAGGCAAAGAGGGACTAAGAAAATAGTAGCTAGCCCCTGTGTTCCTACCATGTAACTGATTTACATGGATTACTTCATTTGAGATGATGAGGCAGGCACCATTATCATTTCCATTTTATAGTTAGACAGCCAACGGCCTAGAGGTAAAGTAACTTGATCAACATCACAAAGACTGAACAAGACTTGACAGAGAGCTGGGCTCCAGAAACCAAAAGTTTAACTAGGTCACAACAAGCCTTCACCCTCTTTGAGAACTCTTCGGAATCTAATGGCTCCCATCCTCTTAGGTCAAAGTCCAGTACACTTGCCTACTTGGAGGACATTAGACCACTCCACTGACTCCTACTAATACCAAAATCCGTGTATACACGGGACTCTCCAAAAAAGGAACTGAAGATTCTAGTAATTATCAGAACTCGGTCCACCAGTACAAATGTTGTTAGGATTACATGAGACACCTAATGAACCTCAAGGTTCAGGATGGTATTTTAAAAGACAGCAACTGCCAGATCCTACTTTTCAAATCTTGGGCACATTTTTTGGCACTGATCTCATTTCCATTTATTTATTTCCCCACTGGACAAACGAAATCTCATATTGAGCTTTTTTAAT
Organism: Plecturocebus donacophilus; assembly: GCA_004027715.1. NCBI lineage: Eukaryota > Metazoa > Chordata > Mammalia > Primates > Pitheciidae > Plecturocebus > Plecturocebus donacophilus. Next base: position 8,311 of record PVKP010031994.1, on the reverse strand, counting down.
GCTCAATTTCTTCTTCCTTTGATTTAATTACATGAAACCGTTTTTCAAAGAAAAGGGATAAAGTTTGGCAGAATTACTGGGTGTTCATTGATCATTCAAAGAATTACCTTCATGAATACTACTCAGCCAAACAAAGGAATGAAAGAATGGCATTCACAACAACATGGATGGAGCTGGAGACCGTTTAATCACTCAGTAATGGAAAACCAAACAACCTATGTTCTCACTTATAAGCGGCAGCTAAGCTACGAGGATGCAAAGGCATAAGAATGACACAATGAGCCGGGCATGGTGGCTCACACCTGTAATCCCAGCACTTTGGAAGGCCGAGAGGCAGGCAGCTCACGAGGTCAGGAGATTGAGACCATCCTAACACAGTGAATCCCCGTCTCTATTAAAAATACAAAAAATTAGCCAAGTGTGGTGGCACATTCCTTTAAAAAAAAATCTTTCTGAAAAGTAAGTCCCAGCTACTTGGGAGGCTGAGGCAGGAGAATCACTTGAACCTGGGAGGCAGAGGTTGCAGTGAGCCGAGATCGTGCCACTGCACTCCAGCCTGGGCGATACAGCGAGACTCCGTCTCAAAAAGTAATAATAATAATAATAACACAATGAACTTTGGGGACTCAGCAGGAAGGGTGGGGGGCACTGAAGGATAAAAGACTACACACTGGGTCTAGTGTACACTGCTTGGGTGATGGGTGCACCAAAATCTCAGAAATCACCACTGAAGAACTTATTCATATAACCAAACACCACCTGTTCCCCAAACACTACTAAAATTAAAAAAAAAAAATTACCTTTATGGTGTCTACCCATATGATGGAATGCAACATTGAGCTTCAGTATCTCATTAAACTTTTTCAACTCTGCTCAACAATTTCAACTCCAACAAAAATGACACTGAGCACATCCTTATGAATCAATGTATTCATGTGAAAACAGAACAAAATTATCACCTGATATAGCACTTTTTTTCTCCCTCCCTCCCTTCCTAAAATAGCACTTTCATTGAACAACTCCGTTTCCAGAATTTTCGACCTCATTTCATGTATTCCTGTTTTGTTAAACACTTGAAATATACTGCTTATGGTATGTTCCACTTCCAGCTGAAGGAGCTACTACTGCTCTTTTAACATAGAGTTGGCAGGGGGTAAATGATACAAACTCACCATTTTATGCTGCTTTAAATGGTGCCAATCAATAGCAAGCATAGTCACCTCCAGTAATAGAGTGAGTGCCCCTGATATATCAGGCTCACGTGCTAAGAAGCCTCAATGACATTATATTGACTACTAACCTTCCGTAAAATAGGAATTCCCTCAATTCCAAGAGGAAATTGAAGCTTGGAGCTTGAGACTTTGCCCAGAGCCACACAGCTAGTGACCTAGGCAGGTCTCTCCAAATTCCTAATCCCATGCTCTTCCCACACAGCACACTGATTCTACTTGTCTCCTGAAAATAATTCATAAATGAATCAAATGCATTCCTAAATCAGTCAGCAATTAAAATCTAACAACACAGAGGCTACCTTAAAAGGCCAGTTATCACACGTTAACTATTTGAGCTCTCTCATCTTCCTAGGAAGGAACATTTAAGACGACACAAAATCTGACTTAAAGGTTACTCCATTCCCTAGGTGCCAATGATGATACTGTTTAAAATCCATAAGCCAGAGGTGGGACGTGGTGGCTCACACCTGTAATCCCAGCACTTTGGAAGGCCGAGGTGGGCAGGTCACTTGAGATCAGGCGTTTGAGACCAGCCTGGCCAACATGGTGAAACCCCATGTCTACCAAAAAATACAAAAATTAGCCAGACATGGTGGCACATGCCTGTAATCCCAGCTTCTCTGGATTTCAGAGGCAGAGGCAGGAGAATTGCTTGAAACTAGGAGGTGGGGGTTACAGTGAATTGAGATGGTGCCACTACACTCCAGCCTGGGCCACAGAGTAAACCCTGTCTCCAAAAAATAAATAAATAAATAAATAAAATCCATGAGCCAGGACCTCACATGTTAACTGTTTCTCAGGATCCATAGTTAAGACACACTTGAGTTTGATGAATAAATCTGGCGCGAGCCAGCTAGAATCTGGGGCCCCAGGAGGAGGTTCTACAAGCATTTCTAAAATCAAGGTGGCTGGAGATCCCAAGACTGAAATGGAACAGACTCCCTTCCCCACTGACCAACTCACACAGTTTCCCCAGAGTTCTGCGACTCTCCTAGAATTCCCTATCGCGAGCTCATCTGTAAGAGGCCCTCCCCCATATACACTCATTTCCCCTATAGAGATTTTAAGTTGCTTGCCCCATTCGTAGTTCTTCAAAGACACCCCAAAAACACCTCCCAAAAAGGAGTTTAAATCCTCCACTATAAACTCCCAAAGAGGAGTTTAAATCCACATCAAAAATGAATATTAAGTGGTCCTATATAAATCCTGAGACCTATTTAAAGAACACTCAGCACCAACAAGGGCCAGTACCCATTTGCACACAAGTCCCTCACATCCCCCGACTCTTTCTTCAGGCTGAGACACTGGTAACACGAATAAAGAATGACTCTTAACAACTGTCTGTCAGTCCTGACTTCTTTATTAGCAAACAGCTGCTTCTAAAAAGAACACTGACTTCAGGCATCTGCTAAGACTGTGGTCTCTCCGAACCTAAAACGCGTTATTTGTTAACATTCTAGAAAAAGATTTTGAGTGCCTGATGACTTTTTTCAGCCTCTCTTTAATTCGCAGGTCAGGGACTGCGAAACTTGAAAGCTTTGAAATATATACCTCCCAACACACATGCACACCCATGCTGGCTGCAATGAAATGTTCATTGCAGAACTTTTACTCATTAAGTTAAAATCAAAAAACAGTAACTCCCAGTACACCTCTGTCCCAGAACCACCAGTCAAAGCTTTTTGTGTGTTGTGACTATCACTAGCATTGTTTTCATTAAATAGGATTTCACACACTTTTCCCAATTAAAATTGTCTATTTAGTAAGGATGAAATTGAGAGGATGCAACATTATCAAATTAATATACGTTGTCGGCAGGATTAGTATGTACCTCTTGACTTCCACAGGCCACCCAGAGCACATATTTCCACTCCAGCGTGCAGTTTCTTTGACTTAGCGTCTCACTGTGGCTCTCTTTACCCTTTTGTTTGAAAGTACTACAAAACTCTTTGTTGACACAGTGCTTCATGATCAAACACACAGTTCAGCTCCTGTAGTCCAAAGGTCTTTTCCAACAGGTGTGAAGAATTGCTGATAAGAAAGTTTTATAAAATCCAGCCCAGATTTCAAATCCAGAGCCCATTGGCCAGTTTTCCCAGGTCTATCACAAACAGCTGTCTTCCACAGGTGGGAAGAGAAATGCATTCAAAACACTCCCTTTGTTCTTTGAAAAGTATTAACTGGCAATTTTCATAGAATCAGAATTGCAAAATTAAACTGCTGAAATAGGTATTTTTTACATAGATTATTCCTGGCACTTTCCCTGCGACCCCAATCTTGCGATCCCCTCTATTAGAACATATGTGCCCGGGTCCAAAAGTGGCCACCCACAAGCATTTGAAAACGAAGTCACAGGCAGACATTTACCAGACCATCTAAGTTGGAGCGGGAAAGAAAAATCTGCCCACCATATGCAAACTATTACATTCTGTCATTGTTAAATAAGGCTGATAATTTAATACACAATATAGGCAACCTAGCATATGGAAAAAGCTCACAATTTGATTAAAAGTTGCCTTTATAAGCAGGTGGAACAAGTTTGATCATAACACACACATTTTATTAAAACCTGGACAAGTTCGCATCTTAACCTCTGAGACAAATATGGGAGTGTTAATATAATGGCTAAAACTTTTTCTGTACATAATCACCAGAAACCCTTCTGCAATATCAAACATTTGCACATAAGCTCCTATCCCCCTTTGAACTTTAAAGCAATCCTCTAAGAGAGACAGGCAAGATCGTCCCTTTCTTCAAACGTGAGATTCATAGAGGTTCCATCTTCTGCCAACAATGATTTCCTGAATATGATAAAAAGGCCTGACTTTACCAAATGCTGATGAGGATGTAGATGGGAATGTAAAATGGTATATCCGCTTTGGAAAATGGTTTGGCAATTTCTTAAAAAGCTAAACATAATCTTACCATATGTCCCAAAGATTTAACTCCTAGATATTTGTCTATTCAAACACATTTAAGTCTTGTATGCAAATAGTCATAGCAGCAATAATCATAATAGCCAAAGACTGGAAACAACTCAAAGGTCTAGTAACTGGTATAGAGATAAACAGAATAAATCCAAACAATGGGACTCCTCAAGGTTACTTAAAAAAAAAAAAGAATCACTGATACATTCACCAACAAAAATGGACCACGAAGACATCATGGTAAGTGAAGGAAGCTGGAGACGAAAGGCTACATAGTGTGGGGTTTCATTTATATGAAGTTTCTGGAAAAGGCAAATGCATAGACACAAACAACAGATGCATGGCTACCCAGAGCTAGGTGCGGGAGGGACAGTGACAGAGTGAAAAGGAAGGAACTTTGCACTTTATCCTAAAACTGCCCTGTGGGGATGGCTGCACACCTGTATACATGTGCTGAAAATCACTCTACTGCGCACCCATCATGGGTGTATTTCTCTCTATAGAATTATAACAATAATTTCAAATCATTTCTTAAAAACTGTTTTGTAGCCTATATGTTTCTCAAATGCACATGAACATTCTTTTTTTTTTTTTTTTGAGACAGAGTCTCGCTCTATCGCCAGGCTGGAGTGCAGTGGCGCGATCTCGGCTCACTGCAACTTCCATTTTCTGGGTTCAAGCAATTCTCCTGCCTCAGCCTCCCGAGTAGCTGGGACTACAGGCGCCCACCACCATGCCTGGCTAATTTTTTGTACTTTTAGTAGAGATGGGGTTTTACCATGTTGGCCAGGATGGTCTCTATCTCTTGACCTTGTGATCCGCCCGCCTCGGCCTCCCAAAGAGCTGGGATTACAGGCGTGAGCCATCGCGCCAGGCCATATATGAACATTCTTAACCATTCCATAGTGGGAAAACCCACTCACATTTCTGTAACAGCAACAGAGGTGTTGAGAAACATATCAAGCAACAATAACCCCATAATGATTGAATATAAGGGCCATGCTGAATTCATTAAGTCTCTGCTCTCCATTAACACAGACTAGAGGGGCTAAGAGACCATGCAGGAGACAGGCCCAAGTTAATCTAAGGATGAGGTTGGGGCAGATTGTACCATGATGTCGCTGTGGACAATTATCCCCTTCCCTGGAAGAAAATCCTAAAACCCTGGCCAACTACCTTCTGCTTGGCGGTACCTCCACAGCCTGGCCCATTCATCACTATGACTCCTTCTCACTCTAATGCCAAAGTGAAGCTGTTGCACAAAGCCTCAAATATTAACACACAAAGTTGCTGACCTGTGCTTTAAGATAAAGAAGATAGCCGGTGCAGTGGCTCACGTCTGTAATCCCAGCACTTTGAGAGGCCAAGGCGGGAGGATCACGAGGTCAGGAAATCGACACCATCCTGGCTAACACGGTGAAACCCTGTCTCTACTAAAAATACAAAAAATTAGCCGGGCATGGTGGCACGTGCCTGTAGTCCCAGTTACTTCGGAGGCTGAGGCAGGAGAATCGCTTGAACCTGGGAGGCGGAGGTTGCAGTCAGCCGAGATTGCAGGACTGCACTCCAGCCTGAGTGACAGAGCAAGACTCTGTCCCCCACCTCAAAAAAAAAAAAAAAAAAAAAAAGTAAAGAGGATATTATCACCATCACAGATCTAACCTCCTGCTGTCCTTTCAAAAACTCACATTTCTCTTCTGATTTTAAAAATGATTTTCTTTCTTGAACTCTGATTGAAAAAATTAAGTTTAAAAATAAGTTAGAGAAATAACCCTAAAAAGAGATGAAGGTGGACTTTAAATACCATGCTGTAGGGCATGTTCTAATTACAGATTCACAAAAAAGAGAACATTCTTTAGCCAAACATACAACTTAGTCTCAGCCCCAGAACAGGGCACGGCGCCTGCTCAGCTCCCACAGCTGTTCATCTTGCCTACGTTAAGCACCTTAGTTCAGGATTCTCTAGCCACCTACATGACAAACTCACAATTTGCTCTTGAAATGTGGTCTGCTTTTTCGTTTTTGCAGATGCACAGGGCCGGCATGGTGGCTCATGCCTGTAATCCCAGCACTTTGGGAGACCGAGGCAGGCAGATTGCCTGAGCCCAAAAGTTTGAGACCAGCCTGGCCATCCTGGAGAGACCCCCCATCTCTTAAAAAATACAAAAAAATTAGCCAGGCAGGGTGATGCCTGCCTGTGGTCTCAGCTACTTGAGAGGCTGATGTGGGAGGATCACCTGAGCCTGGGAAAGCAGAGTATTGTGAGCCATGATTGACCACCTCACTCTAGCCTGAGTGACAGAGTGAGACTCTGTCTCCAAAAAAATAAAATAAAAACACACAGAGGTCAAATAACTTTGTAATGCATCAGATAAATTAATATGGCTATGTGAATCTGCAGTAAATTCAACAGTCAAAACAGAGTTTTCCTCTTTGTGCCTGCAATGACTCAGTGAAGAAGTCACCCAGCTTAGGAGCTCTCTAATGGAGGCCCTAAGGGAGTGGGGATATCTGCTCTGGATGAACTGCAGAAACTGGCTGTGGATAATACAGCACCAAGGACTTCAACGGCACTTTTTCTCCTGTTTTACAGTCTTTTTTTTTTTCTATTGGAAGTAGGAGTTATCTTTCCAATTTATCAGATGCTTTTTTGTTTTCTAAATCTTATTACTCAAAGCCACATCAAAGGACACATGGTTTTTATAACACGAAGTTGTAATCCAAGTTTCTCCAACTCGGTGCTATTGACATTGTGGATGATACTTTGTTGGGGACTGCGGGTTCATTCTGGTTGAGAACCTTTCTTCTAGAGTAATACAATGTTCTAGAGTCATGGTCAAATTGAAGGAGTTTACAAAACCATTCATTGTCAGTGACCTAGTTAATGAAAGCAGACTCTGTTGTCTAAATCCCATGAATTTCAAAAATCCCAAGAATGAAGGCCAGTTCAGATAAAGTATACCTGGGGCAGACCTAATTCCTGGTATCATTAAAATGGGGTACACACAGAACAGTGGAAACAGCCTCTGCAGCCTAATTCAAACCCTTTGACAAACATAAGGAAAAGAGCAGCAGAGGCCGACAGGTGAGCAGTGGTGCTAGAACTCTCTAGAACACTCTTCTTTTTTTCCTCTCTGTCCATTGTGCTTTTTTTTTTTTAAGGGAGAGCCCACTTTTACTGCAGATGATTGGAACCATGCAGATACAGCCGGTCCACTATGCTCTTTAACCTCAGACGCTATCTCAACTCCCAAATGCTTGCAAACCCCAGTGCAAAGTTTGTCGGTAAACTTAGCCACGTGCAGATGAGAATGGAGAGAGAAGCAAAATAACGTGCTCATCGGCCGGGCACAGTGGCTCACACCTGTAATCCCTGCACTTTGGGAGGTGGAGGTGGGTGGATCATCTGAGGTCTGGTGTTTGAGACCAGCCTGGCCAACATCATGAAACCCCATCTCTATTAAAAATACAAAAAAAATAGCTGGGCATGGTGGTGGGCGCCTGTAATCCCATCTACTCGGGAGGCTGAGGCAGAAGGATCACTTGAACCTCGAGGGTGGAGGCTGCGGTGAGCCAAGATTGTGTCACTGCATTCCAGCCCAGGCAACAGAGCAAGACTGTCTCGGGGAGAGATCCAAGATGGCCGACTAGCAACAGCTCAGGAATGTAGCTCCCAGTGAAAGCGCAGAGAACAAGTAGATGCCGCACTTTCTGACGAGTTTTTGTTGCCCACAGACCGGGAGATTCCCGGCGGAGAAGCCACGTGGGTCGCTGGCGCGACTCTTTTGGCCGGCGCGGCTCTTTTGCCGGCGCCCAGCGCAGCGCTTCCCGGTGCGGAGTGTGCGGGACGGATGGGCTCGGCTGGTCCCATCCCCACAAGGAAAACAGCAATTGGAAGCGCTGAGGACTGAGAGCTTCACAGCAGGCGCAGCGAACTCGGGAAGGTCTGGCTCAGAGGGGAACCGGCGTCCGCCAAAGGAAAACTAAGAAACAGAAAAACTTCATCACCGGGCGGAGAGAGATCCAAAATGGCCGCGTAGCAGCAGCTCGGGATTGTGGCTCGCGGTGAGGGCGCAGAGAGTGAGTGGACGCCGCAGTTGCAGACGAATATTTGATGCCCACGGACTGGGAGATTCCCGGCGAGGGAGCCAC
>PVKP010031993.1:0-26432 GCA_004027715.1 Plecturocebus donacophilus | reverse complement strand
GAGGGAGGGAATGAGTGAGGGTGGGAATGAGTGAAGGAATGAATGAGTGAGGGAGGGAATGAGTGAGGCAGGGAATGAAGAGGGTGGGAATGAGTGAGGGAATGAATGAGGGAGGGAGGGAGAAAATGAGTGAGGGAGGGAATGAGTGAGGGAGGGAAAGAATGAATGAGTGAAGGAGGGAGGGAATGAATGAGGGAGGGAATGAATGAGGGAGGAAATGAGTGAGAGAGGGAATGAGTGAGTCAGGGAGAGAATGAATGAGTGAGGGAGGAAATGATTGAGGGAGCGAAGGAAGGAGCGAGTGAGTAAAGGAATGAATGAATGAATGAGTCAGTGAGGGAGGGAATGAGTGAGGGAGGGAGGGAATGAATGAGTGCGGTCATTTCCCCGTGGTCCCCAGGCGCCCGGACACAGTGACCTTGGGGGCGACCCCGCCGTCGGTGAAACGAGGGCGAGGCGGGGCCGGGAGAGCCCGGGGCCGGCACAGCCGCGCGTTGGCGGAGGGTCCAGCGCGCTCGCGGGGTGGGGGACTCCCGACTCGGGACCGGTGTGGGCGCGGGGGTGGGAGTGGGGGTGGAGCCCGGAAGCGCCCCTCCCCCACGGGCCCGCCCCGCCCCCGCCGCTCGCAGGCCCCGCGCCCCGCCCCGCCCAGGGCCCGCCCCCAGGTTAGGGAACATCCTCACTTCTCCTCCCGTCGGTCATGTTCGCATTCGGCCTTTTGTACGGGGTGAGCTCATTGGGCGGATGAGAAGATTTCCCCGCCCACCGCCCCTAACTGGCCAATTGCAAGGGGTTTCACAGGGCGCTGAATTAGCGGGAGCGTCACCGTCCTGCGACGCTTCGGGGATCCTTAGGCCTCAGTGGTCTTTGCCCCCCGACCCCAGGCTCTGACCCCAAGGAAACCTCTGGGACCTGTGCCTGGAGAGGTGATCGCCGGGCATCCGGGGAGCTTTTGGAGTTCTCGGCCTCCTTTTGCCCCCGCTGCTCGCCGGCGTGTCCTCGGGTGTACGCGGGCGCCCCGAAGGGGAGTTTGCAGACGCTCCCTCACATCGGGGACGCGGCTCCTTTAAGGGTTTAGGTGTCCAGGGCGCCGCCTGACTGAAAAGTCTCCCCCCGACCGGGCTCCTGGGGCGGACCCGGGTCGCGGGAGCGCGGTGGCGGGGCGCAGGCGGCGGGGGGCGGGTGGTGGCGTGGGCAGCACTCGAAGCGGGGCGGCGGCGGCGGCGCGCGAGGCAGGCGTGCGGAGGGCAGCCCCGCGCCAGGCCCCGCCCCGCGCGCCCCGCCCGTTCCAGGGTCCTCGGAGCTGCTCGGGCTGCGCGCGGAGCGGGCTCCGGAGGGAAGTCCCGAGACAAAGGGAAGCGCCGCCGCCGCCGCCCCGCTCGGTCCTCCGCCTGTCCGCGACGCTCGCCGGGGCCGCGGCCGCCCGAGGTGAGCGCGGGCGGGGGCCAGGCCGGGGCCGCGGGGCGGGGGTCGGGCCGAGGCCTCCACCGCTGTCGGGCCCGGGCCCCCGGCTGCCCCGCGCCCCGCCCCGCCGAGCCGGGCCCCGCGTCGCGGCCGAGCTTCCCGGAGAGCCCGAGAGGCCCCGCGCTCAACGCCGGCCCGGTCCGCGCTCCTGGCGCCGCGGGGCTGTAGCCCGAACGCCCGGTTCGCCGCAGGCCTTCGGGGCCGGGGCTCCCCCACTTCGCGCTCGAGGTGCGCCTGGCGCGGGGCCGGGGCAGCCACCTGCAGCCGGGGCCCCGCGAGGCCGCGCCTTCCTCCTGCGCGGCGAGCAGCTTCCGGGGTCACGGTCGCCCCGCGGACGGAGAGGATGGGCCTCGGGGGGAGAGCCTCGGATTGCAACACCGCTGACTCCCGGGGGCGGGGGCCGGCCGGCGGGCTGGTTTTCGGCGCCTGCAAACCAAAACAAGTTCAAGTTTTCTCGAGCCTCTGAAGATGCTGCGCTGGCGCCGGCTGGGCCCGGGACGCGAGCGCCCCGCTGGAGGGAGTTGTATTCCGTTTCCGGGCTTGCTCTGTACCGGTTGAACAGGGGTTGGCTCTGGTAGTTAGGTGCGTGGGAGGCAGGTCAGGGAGTGATGAGCTGGGCTTGGGGTCGTGGCCTGTAGTCACGCTTGAATCGCACAGTGACGTGGTTTGGTTTGTGTGACTGGGAGTTACGGCTGGTTTCTCTGTCAGCAGAGTGCCTGTCTGGGAGGTTTTGTTTGTTTTCTTTATAGGACCTAGCCCACCTGTTTCTTGCTCTTAAAGAAACGTTGCCTTTGGGTAGAGAACCTAGCCAACAGAAGACAGGACGGATCCTCAGTTTGCCCTGATGGCTCACACAGAGGTCCCTTCCGTAGGCCATTGGATGGTTGCGGCTGTGTGCTTGTGTGGTGTCCCAGGGTTTGGGATCTTGCTGCCGACACAGCCTAGGGGCCTGGGACAGACAGATCAGGTGCGGCCAGGTGAGCGTCTCCCAGCAGCAGGTGCCTGGGCCGTGCAGACGGGAGTACTTTCCCGAGCCTGGGAGAGTGTGCATTTGGGTACAGGGGGACCTTTGAGGGCTTCGGGTGCCAGCCTGTCGTGGCGCCCACCTGTTCTGGTGATGAGTGCGGTGGAGCTGTGGGAGGTGAGCGCTTTGCTCACCCTCAGCCAGGAAGTGGCTCTGAAGTCGCTGCTGTCAACTTGCAGAGCCAGGTGGTGATCGGACATGCTCAAGCTCAGCTCTCTGCCTGTGCCCTGAGGGAGGGCAGGCGGCAGACTTTCGGGCAGCTCCTGGAGTGCCCAGCCCAGAGGTCCCGTTGCTACCGGTGTCGGCCTTGCCTGGCGCTGACAGAAGAGAGTTGTTTTTGTCTTTGTATCATAAAAGTTTCCTGCTTTAAAGCGTTTAGTGACTCCTAGCTGTTCACTAAGGGCCTGTTAGTTGCGGGGGGTGGATTCAGTTTTCAGTGGGATTTTGAATGCTGGGTCTGTGTTGTGATTACATTGTAGCAGACTGGCCACTTTCTCCAGTAGGCCAGCAGGAGGGGGAGCGGGGATCTTGGAGGCCAGTGCTGGCTTCTGCCTAGGATGGAGTGGGTGTGCACCTGTGGCTCCTTGCTCTGATGGTAGAGTATCCTGTACGACCACCCCCTGGTGCTGAGTGCTTTGGGGCTGGGGCACAGCGGCAGCAGCCAGGCCTTGGCAGGAGGTCTGGCAGGACCACCCCTCACGACTTCTCACACCTCAGGCAACGATAGCTGGGTGCTCAGCGGGGCCTCTGAGCAGCCCTGTCCAGTCCTCAGCAGGAGGACCGCCTGTGGCAGAGTCCCAGGCCTGCTGGCCTCTCCGTGGCCTGGCCTTGCCTGGCCGTGAGCATCGTGCCCATGGTCCTTCAGCGTCTGGAGCGCTGGTCTGGGGCTTCAGAGGCCTGTGTGATGCCTGGCCCCGCTCAGACCGTGGGCACCTGGGAGCTGGTGCCTCTGTGAAGGGGCCACTCGCCAGGCTGCTTTGCACTGCGCCAGGCACAGGTTGCAGCCATGCAGGGAGCCCTCCCTGGGGCTGGGGAAGCAAGAGCCCCCGAGTCCTCAGGCCGCTGGCACCAAGGTGAAGCTGGGCTGCTCCATGCGGAAGAGCCAGTGGAAAGGGAAGGCGGAGAACCGTGTGGAATTTCAGACCCCAGCCCGGTGCAGAGAGAACCTTGAAACCGTGGTTGGCGGGCGCTCCAGCCTGCTCGGGCTCACACCCTGCCTGCCCCCAGCTTGGCCCAGCTGTGTCCTCCCCCACTTTCTCCCGACTTAGAGGAGGGCGTGGGGAGGGTCACGCCGTCGGGAGGGCACGTGGCCTGTGGGCCCTCTGCATCTCGGTGAGGAGGATGTGGGGAAGGGCATCCCGGTGGGGCCCAGTCCGTGGCTGCCTCCAGCCCAGGCTGCCTGTCTTGGACTTAGTCGTGGAGCTGGAGGCCAGTGACCGGTGGCCCTTGTCACCCTCTCGTGGTGACACCAGCACCTGCCGACTGGAGGACCCAGGTTCCTCTGCCTGCTTTTTCTCAGCCTACCATGAGAATCTGTGTTTGATGAAAATGAACCCAATCCCCCTGCAGGGCACACAGCTCTAGCGGCCCCGCCTGGCATCCGGAACCCTGGTGCCCTGGCGACACTGGACCTGCCTGGGCTTCTTAGATCCCAACCTCCACACTTCTACTTTGCTGACTCAGGGAAAGTCATCGTGCTGCCCAAAACCTGAGTGCGGGCCTCTCAGAGCTCCTTTCTCCGTGGGTCTCGCTTCCCTGATGAGTGGCAGGTGGGGCTGTGGCAACTGTGGCCCTGGTGGACTGCTGACCTTGCCCTTCCTGCGGCTGTGAGGCGTGTGAGGTGCTCGGGCCTCCACGGGTGCGGATACCATCCAGGTCACCAGGGCCCTTGTGCCCATTCTAGGACAGCCCATGTCATATTCGGGATGGCCCCCCTACAGCGTGGAAGGCCTGGCAGAGTCTCCAGCTCTGCAGAGGTGCCCCTCTTTGGTGTTGAAATACCAGACTTGGGGGCAGCTTCAGCGTTCCCATGGACTTTGATGACCAGCACACACTTAGGTGTCGATTCTTCAGCAAGTTTTGTAAACAGTGCTGTTTTTCGTGGGTGAACATGGCCACCAGGAGTGTGACAGTTGAGGGTGGCGTTGAGGCTGCCGGCCCTGCTCGCCGGTGTCCCCAGCACCAGGAGCATCTCCCTGGACCTGCACCCCTCCTGCAGCGACAGTGTGGCCTGACATACTCCTGCCTAGAACCGTAAGGCGATGCCAGGTCCCTGAGGTCCCGTCCAGATGTGTGGAGCTGGAATCTGGCCTGTGTGCCACTTCCTCTGACCAGGGATCTGGTCCCCTACGCCGTGCTCCTGCTCTGCCCCGCAGGACCTGGCTGTCCCCTGAAGCCACAGCGATGTGGTAGTGGCTGCAGGGTCTGGGAAGGGTGGCCCTGCGGGGCTTCTCCCTCAGCGAGTCTGAGCCTCTTGCCCTGTGGTGCTTGCTCTGTCCCGTCTTCAAGAACAGCAGGTGTCTCCTGGCTGGGCCTGAGTCTCCGTTCTGAGCCCCTGATGCTAAGGCAGGGACCCATCCCTGCCTGGTCCCCACCTGGTGCTGTGGTGGGGACCCTGCCGTGCCAGCCACCACAGGGTGGCTGCTACCACCCAGCCTCTGAACGTCTGTTTCATCCCCATGGAGCAGAGGCCACACCATGTGCCACAGATGGGGGCATGGTAGGGGTGGCCACGGGGCCTCCCCTGGTGGACCCCAGGGTTGGACAGTGGCTTGCAGAAGAGTCCTGCTGGGCTGGGCCAGTGCGTGTGGGGAGCTAGCCTGCCTGCTGCGGGCCGGTGTGCATGTTATAGGGCAGCAGGAGCCTGTGTCGCCTCTCCTGATCGCGTGCTCTGCCTCCTGTGTTGCAGGGACTCTGAACATGTCGGGGATCGCCCTCAGCAGACTCGCTCAGGAGAGGAAAGCGTGGAGAAAAGACCACCCGTTTGTAAGGAGAGCTCCGTGTCCGTGTGTAGCATAGTGGGCAGTCTCCCCTGTCGGGAGGGAGCCAGTCGCGTGCCTGTGCCGGGCCGGTGGGACTTGCAGGCGGGTTTTCGGCGATTTTAGTAAAATGACATGCCACCACGCTGATGTGCTTTTGTGGTTGTTTTCTCTCAGGGTTTCGTGGCTGTCCCAACAAAAAATCCCGATGGCACGATGAACCTCATGAACTGGGAGTGCGCCATTCCAGGAAAGAAAGGGGTAAGAGGCGCACGCTGCTGGCCTCCTGCCTGGCGGGGCCCAGCACACGTGTGCAGCAGTGCCACGGGGAAACTCCTCAGATTCCTGCCATCCATGACAGCCATCCTTGTCACAGGCTGCACTCCACAGGTCAAATCCCAGCTCTGTCCTGGCCCCTGCCCCATCGGGACGTGAACGCAGAAGGTGGGACTGGCAAGGTTTGACAGTTGTGTCCCCCCCAGGGCAGTTCTGGTTGAGAAGGAAGCAGGCTGGCACCTGGCCAGGCACAGGACTGAGCTGTGGCAGCAGGGAGGGGGCTCTGGTGTGTGTGGGGAGAGCCAGCCCTGTGTAAAGCTGCCTCCTGGAGAACCTCCAGGGACTGGCAGCGTCTGCCGGGGAGGCCTGCTTGGGGACCCCTATGTGTCCCTGGTAGGCTTCGGCCGGCACACATGAAGCACTTGGCCAGGGACTCCAGGCTGGGGTGCACGTACAGTTCGTGCTTGTTGATTCTGAAGGAAGCAGAGAGATGGTGTTGGTCCTGCCTAAGGCCTCGTTCCCTCCAGCCCAGGTCCCCTCTGGGTTTCACTGTGAAACTCAAAGTAGCTCTGGTCCCCTGAGCTGAGCAGTCCCCTCAGGACTCTGCTTTGCCTGAGACATAGTGTGGCTTGGGTTTGTCACTCATCTGAGGCTCTGCTGAGAACGTCCTTGCCCCTCCCGTTAGGGCAAGGCTGGTGCATGGCGCCAAGGAGGGCGGAAGGTGGTGTGGGATTGTGGGCGGCAGAGGCGCCTTGTCCAGGCAGGACGGGGGTGGGTGCTTGGGAGCACCCCTGGGGTGAGGGCAGTGGTGTGCTCTTGGCGCCCTCGTGCCAGACCCAGTGTGTGGCGCTCGTCCCCCCCAGCCCAGCCCCCACCTCCCGCCTCCACTCCTTTCCAGGAGGGCTTTTCCAACTCACTCTCTGGGCACAGCAGAGGTCCTGACAGCCCCCTTGGTGGGGCTGTTCCGGGCTTCAGGCTCGTTTAGGAGCCACCTCTGTCAGGCATCTGGCCCCTAGTGTCCTGGGAGTTGTGCCCCAGAAGCAAGCCCCTTCTGGGCCACCCTGAGGCAGGCAAGCAGCCCATCTCATCATGGTTTCTTTCCCTGCAGACTCCGTGGGAAGGAGGCTTGTTTAAACTACGGATGCTTTTCAAAGATGACTATCCATCTTCGCCACCGAAATGTAAGTAGCTCGCCATTCAGTGCCCTGGAAGGCAGGGATCAGGAGTCTCTTCAAAGAGGCCCCTAGCTGTGGCCATGGCGCCCTGGGCCAGGTAGTCTATGTGGAGCTGGGGAGGGAGATCACAGACCTGGAGATTGGCTTTGATCCCCGATCCCGGCGCAGGCTGCAGATTAGAGTCTGTTTCCAGCTCCGGGTGGGGCGGTACACACAATAGGCTTAGTCTCCTCCTGGCTGATGGGCTGGGAAGCTCCAGAGTCCTGTGCAGGGAGCGACTGTGAGAGCCAGGCCGGAGCTCCGGGACGGGGAGCGCCTGGAGCCTCTGGTTGTTGGCGATGAAGACAGGACTTGGTGCCTGCAAGACCCAGGCCTGGACGGTTGGACGTGCAGAAGGACTGCCATGCAGTCTCGCTCTGAGGATTTCTGTCGCTCCACCTTCTTACTGCTCTTGCCGTGTGGTCTCTTATGGTGTGTCCCCACCATGGCTGCATCTGCAGCCTGAGCAGGCATAGAGCAGGTGAGCAGAGGCGGCGTGGGAAGAAAGGCTGCGGCCCGGCCCCAGATCCTGCCCACAGCTAAGCTAATGACCTCAGCCAGTGCAGCAGAGCTCAGGAAAGGGAGGAGAGGGCCGCCGCGTCCCTGCCCTCCCATAGCTGGCAGTCAACAGATCCTGTCCGGTGAGTTCTACGTGTTAACACATCCAGCACCTAGAGAGCGCCTGGCCACGGTGAGGCGAGAGCTGTGTCAAAGCTTTCCCCCGCGATTGTCAGTCAAGGCACGCAAGCGTTCTCCACTGTGGCACCCTCCAGAGGAACCTAAGGACGACTCACAGCACCACCGCGGCCGAGACGGGCTCATTTTGGATTCTCCTTTGCTGTTTGATGTTTTTTTCCGCCATGCGCAGGTATTCTTAAGATTTCTTATAATTAAGAAAAATCTAAAAATGAGACAAAATAGCTGTATTCATTGATTCTATTCAACTTTCTGTTGGAATCCCAAGCAAATGCAGCTGTAGCGAGGCAGAAAGACGTCACAGTGAAAGAGGTGGGGAGGAAGGCCAGCCCGCAGACAGGCCGCGCACCCAGGCTGCAGCGCAGGGACTGGGGTGGCTCACGCTCAGAACCCAGCACCCTGGGGGGCCGAGGTGGGCAGGTCACCGCCGTCTCTACTAAAAAATCAAAACAAAAAGACAGCAATCAGGTGTGGTGGCACACGCCTGTAATCCTGGCTACTGGGAAGGCTGAGGCAGGAGAATCCCTTGAACCTGAGAGGTGGAGGTTGCAGTGAGCCGAGATCGTGCCACTGCACTCCAGCCTGTGCGACAGTGAGACTTCTCAAAAAAAAAATACAAAAATTAGCTGGGTGTGATGGCGCGCACCTGTAGTCCCAGCTACTCAAGAATCTGAGGCAGGAGAATCGCTTGAACCCAGAGGCAGAGGTGGTGGTGAGCTGAGATTGCACCACTGCACTCCAGCCTAGGCGACAGAGTGAGACTGTCAACAAGTAAAATAAGGTAAAAATGGAGTTACACAAATCTGCTTTTATGTAATTTCAATAAGCAAGGTTTTAAAACTATGCCATTTACAGTAGCATGAAATAGGTTGGAATAAATGAACAAAAGATTGGTTCAAGGCCTCTCTACTGCAAACTAGAATATTGCAGGGGAAACGAGGCCGGCCTGAGCAGTAGCTGAGCTGTCTGTGCGTGTGGAGGGAAGACATGACATGCAGACGGCCGTTCTCTTCCAGGCTGTCTGCAGATTCCGTGTGGTGCCAGTCTCGGTGGAGACTGTGGCGTGGACTGTGTGTGTGGAGCTGCAAGGGCCTTAGATTCTCGGTAGGGGTGGCGAGAGCCAGGCTGAGGCTCAGTGGGTGCACACACAGCCCGCCAGACCTCCCTCAGGACACGGTGATGGAGACTGCGGGATTGCGGAGAAGACAGGCAGGCCCAGCGAGGAGGCCAGAGGCCACACATGTGGTGGCTTGGTCTGTGATGGAACTGGTCGGGAGGGCTATCCCCGCAGGAGAAGTGAGCTCTGCCTCCCTCCCGCCACAGAGAAACCACTTCCAGGTGGATCGTGGCGCTGAACCAGCAGCATGGAGAGGAGACCCAGGAGGGCGTCTTCGTGAGCTCTGTGCAGGCCGGGGTTTCTTCACCAGGGACGCTCTGGGAGTGCTGGCTGGGGGATCACTGACGAGTTGACTGCATTGAAACCAAGAACATCTCTTTATCGTAAAGACTGCAGTTGACGCCAGTAGGAGGCACTCCATAGCGTATGTGCGTGTCTCAGCCCTACCCAGGGCTCCTAGGAATCAGTACGAAGGCAGACAGCCATGAGGTCCCATGTGTTCCTCAGAAGAGAGGCCTCTTCCCGGCGGCAGACATAGGCTGGGATGCCTGGCTTTGCACAGAGTGGAAGCCTCCCCAGAGGGAGCTGCCATACGGCACAGGAGGAGACAGAGCCAGGGCACAGGGCCGCGGGAGCCCTCCCCGCCCCCGGAGAGCGCGTGCGTTCTGGAGGTTTCCATGGAACGCTGCCTGCTGTAGGGCAGCGTGAGCTGTTCACGCTGGTCAGCCACGATTCACAGAAACGCACGCGGGTGTCCACCAAAGACAGACGGGTGCCGGTGGCAGACCCCTTTGCCACAGCCCAGACGTCCTCGGATGATGGATGGGGAAGATGACGAGGCCACCTGACACCTGGCGGACAGTCCAGGCCGGAGGGCGCTCCTTTTCTGTTCCTTCTGCGATGCGCGGGGCAGCCAGGCTGGCTGGCAGGAAGCAGGAGGCAGCTTCCCTCTCCTGGGGGCCTAGCGGTGCTGGAAGCACCTTTGTGCCTTTTTGTGGGTAGGTTGTGATTGGTAGAAGAAATGAGATTGAGAAATCAGATTAAATTGAAAGCAGGCCCTTGAGTTTGCCAAAAGATTCCCTTAGAAGAGCAAAGAGTCGGGCCAGGTGCAGTGGCTCACGCCTGCGATCCCAACGCTTTGGGAGGCTGAGATGGGCGGATCACCTTAAGTCAGGAGTTCAAGACCAGCCTGACCAACATGGTGAAACCCTGTCTCTACAAGAATACAAAAATTAGCCGGACGTGGTGTTGGGCCTGTAATCCCAGCTACTCAGGAGGCTCAGGCGGGAAGAATCACATGAACCCGGAAGGCAGAGGTTGCAGTGAGCCAAGATTGTGCCATTGCATTCTAGCCTGGGCGACTCTGTCTCAAAAAAAAAAAAAAAAAGCAAGAAGTTGAGCCCAGAGCAGGAGAAGAACCCTGTGAGACGTGTCATTTCAGGACCTTCTCTGAATCAGTCGCCAGGAAGCGGCTGGGGCTGGAAGGGGCTCCACTTGGCGGTCACCAGGAGGTGCCATGTGGAACCACAGGAGTGGCCGCCGTGCACCTCAGCCGGTGGCTAAAATCCGCCAGCGATGCGGCCTGTGTCAGCCTGGTGGCAGCAGGGCTGAGGACGGACGCCACGATCCAGCATTCCACAGCACCACGCTCCTGCACCAGGGCTCGCAATCGGGACCGCCACGCAGCTGCTGGTGTCGCCCGTGGGCTCCTGCGGTGTGGGATGGTCCACAGTGTGGGGTGGTCCGCAGTGGTGCCCTCGCTGTGTTCCCCAAGGAGCGTGTCCTGCACTTCTCTGTGGTACCTGAAATCCAGGAAGCTGCCCGCAGATGCTGGCATTGGGACTGGGGGCAGGCACGGTGGTCGGTAGGAGCGAGTGTTGGGGAGACGCGGGTGTCGGTGGACGTTGTCTTTTTTGTACTTTCACTAGATTTGCTGCACTGTGTGTCAGTAAATAGCATTGAGAGACGTGGGAGACCTTGGTAAAAGATGGAGATCTGGAATATCGACTGTGATGGTCCCAGATGGGGCTAATGGTGGCAGACTTTTCTGCTTTTTCGTAAGAAATGACACAGGGTCCAAAGCCTGTGTGGTGGAAGCGGGGGTCTGCGTCGAAGCTGCTCACTCTGGAAGGGCCTGGCTGTTTCCCTGGATGCCTCCTGCGGTTCCTCCTGTCTCCCCTGAGTCTGGCCCCGCTGGGAAGGACGTGGGGCTGCAGGTGAAGCAGCCGCCCTGGGGCTCCTGTTCTCTGTCTGTCTGGCTGTGCCCGGAGTTCCGTCCTGGGAGAGACACAGCTTCGTCTCTGGCCCACAGCCGTGTCCCCCAGGCCTTGTTCCCTGGGTGCAGAGGTGGATGTTTCTTCCTCTTGTCTCCTTATGGCCAGAGTTCTGTTTTTTTTTTTTTTTGAAAAGTTCTTGGCCAAATACCTGGCTGCCAACCCGGTGCCCCAGTGTTGGGAGGAGGGTGACTCTGGACAGTGCCTGCCTCCAAAAAGCGCTTCCTTTCTTCCTCGTTTTCCAGGTAAATTTGAACCACCATTATTCCACCCAAATGTGTACCCTTCGGGGACAGTGTGCCTGTCCATCTTAGAGGAGGACAAGGACTGGAGGCCAGCCATCACAATCAAACAGGTACGGGGCGTCGCCTGCAGCCAGGGCTGCCTAGTGTCCCCTGCAGACGTGCGGGTCTGCGGTGGCTCTGTGGCTGCAGCCCAGTCTTCAGACTGCTCACACCCACGTGTTGTGTTTTTGTTTCTGGCACAGATCCTATTAGGAATACAGGAACTTCTAAATGAACCAAATATCCAAGACCCAGCGCAAGCAGAGGCCTACACGATTTACTGGTTAGTAGCAGCCCTGGCCCCGCCGGCGGGAGCTCCTTGCGTTCCAGCTGAGGCCACCTGGCCGGAGGGGAGGGAGCACACAGGCTCACGCTAGAGACAGCCAGGGTCCCAGCCTCCAGGGCGAAGGTCGGGGCATAAGCCCTGTAGGCCGCAGGTGCTGTTGTACACAGGGTGTGCAGTGGGCATGGGCGGCGCCGGAGCCCTGTTTGCAGGGGGAGCAGGCCAGGTGACGGGCCGTCTTGGCCCACAGCCCCAGCGAGTCGTGGCCAGCTAGGAGGAAAGGCTCCCGGGCATGGGTCGCAGAGGAGGCCATGCTGAGGGGCCTGTCCACCCTCTTGGCCGCCTGCAGCCCCTGCGGTTTGTCCCGTCCCCACCACACTTGCCTCCTCCTGTGGGTGAGGCCAGCCGCACGAGTACGGGCTCCACCCTGTCCCTGTGAGGTGCTGCTGCAGCTAGAAGGGTCCCGATGGTCCTGTGGCCACCATCTGCACCGTGGGCCTGGTGTAAGTCAGGATGCAGACGACAGCCAGACAGTGCTGGGGACAGCAGGGAGGAGCCTGCCCTGAGCAGAGGCCATGCCCTGCCTGTCCTGTCCCCAGCCCTCAGGCCGCTTCTGCAGCTGCTCTGGCCAGGTCCTCAAGGTGGGTTGGGGGCTCTGACTCCCACTGCAGCACTGAGAAACCCAGCCCCATCTCAGCACAGGTCCCCACACCTCTGAGGGGGTCCCAGGGGCCCCAGCAACCAGGGACCCAGAGGGCTCACCCAGCAGCCACCGCACACATGGCTGCCATCATGGGGTTGGAGGCCCGCTCCTTCCAGGGGGCGTCTCCTGGTCAGAACGGGGAGGCCAAGGGGTCCCGGCCGCCCGAAGCCCAGCCTGCACAGGTCCTGAAGGAAGGCCCCTGGTTCTGGAGAGATGCGTTTCTCATGGACGCAGGCCCAGCCCCAGTGTCTGCAGGGTGCCCTCTCTGGTGGCTGAGGGTGGCAGAGAGGCCCCAGGCAGGGAGCAGGTGTCACAGCAGCCACTCCAGCCTCAGCCTGGCTCCCCTGCACGTCCCACAGCCGCTCCGTCAGCCGAGCCATTGCTGGACCTGGCTCGTGGGACGTGGCGTGACTTGGGTTTGTGTGCTGACCTGCTGTGCACTAGGGGTTCTGTGAAACGCATTTCCTCGGGCAGGAAGCCACATTCCTCACGGGTGTCCACATGGCCCTTGAGGCAGAAAATTGGGTGTGTTTTTTTTTAAGCTGAATTTTGCTCTTATTGCCCAGGCTGGAGTGCAGTGGTGCGATCTCCACTCACTGCAGCCTCCGCGTCCCAGATTCAAGTGATTCTCCTGCCTCAGTCTCCCTAGTAGCTGGGATTACAGGCGCCCTCCACCACACCAGGTTTTTTTTAATAGAGACAGGGTTTCACCATGTCAGCCAGGCTGGTCTGGGACTCCTCACCTCAGGTGATCCATCTCCTTACCTCCCAAAGTGCTGGGATTATAGGCATGAGCCACCGTCCCTGGTCAGAAAATGTTTCCTAGGCCAAGTGTGGTGGCTCACGGCTGTAATCACAGCACTTTGGGAGGCCACCGAGGGAGAACTGCCTGAGCCCAGGAGTTGGAGGCCCGCCTGGGCAACATGGGAAGGCCTCCTCTCAAAAACAAACTGAGCCGGGCGGGGTGTGGTGCCCACCTGTGGTCCCAGCCACTTGGGAGGCTGAGGTGGGAGGATCGCTGGAGCCCAGGAGGCTGGTGCTGCAGTGAGCTGAGACTGCACCCCCACATTCCAGCCTGGGCGACAAAGCGAGACCCTATCTCAAAAAAATGAAAAAGCGAATGTTTTCCTGTCTGGCCCTCCGCTGCTCTGCCGTTGCCAGCGCGGTGTGAGCGTGAGCCGTGTCTGGCCTGTGCCGCGTTTGCCGACCCTCGAGAGCTGGACTGTGGCGGGGGCTGGCGGGTCCGCCCGTCCCCCGTGTGACTCTGCCAGTCTCCTGAGCCTGGGCCTGCTGGGCTGCCCGCAGCACTTCCTTGTGTTCACGTAAACAAGCGTTCTTTCTCCTACAAACATCCACTTGGAAAGCACCCTGTGTGCGGCTTGTTGGCGGGTTTCAGCTCCTTTTCCCTGGGTTTCCTGGTGGCCTTGGGCCGTGTTCCTCCTGGCAGGTGCCTCTTCTTGGGGGCCCTGCTTGGTGAAGGCAGGGCTGGAAAGTGCGGCCACTGCCTCTGGTGCTTCCGCGCCCACCCAGCTGCGCTGCTCTGCCCTGGGGCCACCTGAGGGTCTAGGGTGCCATGCAGGCCCTCGGCCTGGGTGGGAATGGGCTGCTGGCCTTCAGTCTGCACCATGCGCAGGGTCTGAGACCACCTCCAGTCCTGGTGAGACTGCCAGGAGCCACCTCCGGAAGTGTTGTGGTGTTCCCCCGGTCCTCACGCTGCCCCCTGCAGCCCATCAGCCCCCAGGCAAAGCCTTGGCCACCCTCCCACAGACCTGTTTTGCCCAGGCAGTGTGTGCCATTTGCCCTCCTGGGCAGCTTTCCCAGGCCAAGCCTCCCTCCGCCCCGCCCAGGTCCTGTTCCCCAGTGCCCCTGTACCGCCAGCTCTGGTGTAGCGCCTTCTGAGCCAGGCCTGCCTTCCCACACCCTCGCCCCTGGGCTGAGAGCCTCATGGAAAAGCCCTCCAGAACTTTGTTTCTGTTTTTGGGAATTAGCAAAGAACAATGGTAAGCAATCAGCGTATTTCATTTGTTAGCTCCGTTCCTAGACTTAGAAAAAAGAGAAACTGCTGATGGCTAGTCAGGATCAGACTGTGGGCGCTGGTGATGATGGTGCAGGCACCCTGGCGGCGTGAGCCACGTGCGGCCTGTGCCCTCCACGCTGACGCCACATCCGCCCAGCACTGTTCCTGTCCTCCCTGCCCGCCCGCCCCCCTCAGACCACAGGCTGGTCTCGGCCTCGTCAGAGCGGCCTGGGCTCCCCGCCACGCAGGCCTCCCTGCTTCTGTTACCGTGGCGAGCTGCGCAGTGCACTCGCCCAGGAGGTCCCGTCCGCCGAGCCGGCCCCGGGCCAGCGCGCAGGCCAGGCTGCTGGCCTCCTAACTGCCTCTTCTCTTTTGACCTCCTCAGCCAAAACAGAGTGGAGTATGAGAAGAGGGTCCGAGCACAAGCCAAGAAGTTCGCACCCTCATAAGCAGCAGCCTGTGGCCTCGCAGAAAGGAAGGGATTGGTTTGGCAAGAACTTGTTTACAACACTTTTGCAAATCTAAAGTTGCTCCGTACAATGACGAGTCACCTGGGGGGGTTGGGCGGGCGCCATCTTCCATTGCCGCCGCGGGTACGCAGTCTCGATTCGCTCAATTGCCCGTTTTTCATACAGGGTCTCTTCCTTCAGTCTTTTGTATTTTGATTGTTATGTAAAACTTGCTTTTATTTTAATATTGATGTCAGTATTTCAACTGCTGTAAAATGATAAACTTTTATACTTGGGTAAGTCCCCCAGGAGCGAGCCCTCGCTCTGGGACGCAGGCATGCTTCTCACGTGCAGAGCTCCACTCGCCCGGCTGGCTGTCTGGAAATGCGCCCTCCCCCGCCGCTCCTCTAGGGCCCGGGCTCAGCCCAGGCCTGCGTCACTTCCTTTGTGTTTATATGGCGTTTTGTCTGTGTTGCTGTTTAGAGTAAATAAACTGTTTATATAAAGGTTTTGGTTGCATTATCGTCATTGAAAGTGTGAGGTGGTGGCCTCCGAGTGCCCGGCCCTCCCCTCCTGACTGCAGCCCCCCAGGGCCAGGGCCCGGCTCTCCCGTCCGCTGCCGCCGCGCCCGGGCCGCGTGGCTCCATTTTGCCCTGGATCTTTGTAAATAGGACTGTGACAGAGTGCTGTGAGGTTTCTGTGCTCCCCGCCCAGGGCTTCCGGCCGGAGAGCACTGGGCAGTTAAGATCTGTGTCGGTCGGGATTGGCGTGGGGACCCTGGCAGGTGTGCCGTGGTGCCAGCTGTCTTGGGGGCCACGGGGCCAGGGCCAGACCAGGGCTGAGGCTCCTCAGTGGCTGGGTCGTGGGCACCACCTCGGGTGTCTGTCCCTCGCCCTCAGGAGGCAGCTTTGCGACCACCCCAGCATCGCCCACAGCCTGGCCCCGCCAGGGCTGCCCTGACTCTTAGCGCCAGGTGGAGGGCCCTGGGCAGCCTGTGTCTGGAAGTCTCTGTCCTGATGCTGCCTGAGTGGTCTCTCCCCGGGAGGCTGTGGTCCTCAGAAGCAGCCCTGGCGCTGAGCCCTCTGCAAAGGCTGGGCCAGCCGGGCCTCGTGTGGCTGCCCGGGCTGGGGCTGAGCCGTCACAGGAAGTGGCCTGGCTGGGTCACCACCCAGCAGGAGGGTGCACTGGACAGAGATGGGAAGGCCTGGGGGATGCGGCCCGGCACTCCCGGCACTCCGGGCCCCACCCAGTCTCCCCATGCTAGTGAGCGTGGCCCTCCTCAGTCTCGTTTTGAGCTCCGGGGCTGGAGGTGGCCCTGCTGCCCTGGCACGCCCCGGCAGCTGGAGCTTCCCAAGTGCAGGGTCCCAAGGGGGCGGGGTGGGTGCAGAGAGTGCAAGGGAGGGCGGCCCAGGGCCTGGGATGGGGAGCTCGGTGCCCTCCGGGTCTGTGAGGGACCCCTACCGCCGTGGGCGAGGGGACTTCCAAAGTCAGCCGCGCTGGCGGCTCTGGGTGCGAGTGAGTGCCTTGTTTGCTTTTCCGGCTTCTGCAGGGCCCTGAGCTTGGCTGTTTTCGGCGCATTTATAACGCAGGGGGCCTTACCTGGGGAAGTTAGCCGCTTTGAGTATTTGTAGCCCACTCCCAGAATGTCTTATTTTGTATGACTGAACTATGTTTAGGATTAGTTACACATGTAAATGGTTCATATATATGGAAATTCAATATATTTTATAGTTAATGTATTCTAAAGTAACGGATGTTTCTAGCTGATTGTAGTGACTTCAGCTAAGGAAATGCTCCTTGTGTAGTCACAGTCCTCCGCCTCATGGGGACGTGGATCTTGTAACAGCTCTGAAACGCGGTCATTTGTTTAATGGAAGGGAAGGTGTGTTCCCGGCATGAGGTGCCTCAGAATGAGAATTGCGGGCAATGAGTTAACCACTGTATCTGAGAATCCACCAATTAAAGCATTTGCACAGACTGCTGCCTGCTGGGTGTGTCCTTTCCTGCCCTGTGCCAGGCTCCCTTGGGCTGTGGGGGGTGGGCCAGGGCTGCCGTACCCCTCAGGGTTCCCTTCCGGTCCTGCCTACACCTCCCTGGCCTGTTTTAGGGGTCTTCTCCCTGGGACCCGAGGCTGCTCTGGCTGCTCCTGGAAGGGGACCTCCTAGAGGGCAGGGACCCCAGGTGTGCAGAGAGCTTTCTTCAAGGGCCCATCCAGGGCTGGCTGGAGCCCCCAGATAGGAGGCCGGTGCACAGGTGCAGGGAGCCCAGCACCCCGCAGACAGGCTAGCCAGGCCTGAGCTGGCTCTGGGGGAGCCCTCCCTTGGCTTTGGGGGTTGGGCTGGCCGCATGTGCCTTCCGTGTCTCAGGTCCCTTGGGACTTGGGTCTGGCTGGACTGGAGGAGGTTAGGAGACGTGGCCACCATGCTGGCCACTACCCCCGGGGAACGCAGGCTCCTGGCCACGCTGCAGGTCCCAGGTCCTCTCACCTTCCTGGACCCAAAGCCTCCCTGGTTGCCATGACGATGAGTTGCCAGGTTGGAGGGCCTTGCACTGACTCAGACTGGCTGCAGCTGGTCTGAGCCAGCTCTAGCAGGGAGGGGCCTGGGAGGGCTGGGTTTGGGATTCATCCCCAGGCTACCCTGATTCTGGGTACGGGGCGTCCTGAAGCACCTGCTCGGGAGATGGGAACAGGTGCCTGAAGCCCCCAGGCACTGCCTGGTCTAGGGAAGCTGTTGGCCCAGTTGGGGTGGGGGATCGGGCAATGGTCCCATCCACCATGCCTGTCCCGGCCCAGCCTGGCCCAAAGACTCCCGCACCTCCCAGGAGGCCAGCTTTTCCAGCTCTTAGGAAAAAGTAGGAACAGGCACAAGAAAACCACGGGCATGTGTGGCCTGGGCGCTTCCTCCAGGATGCCCTCCACCAAAGAAGGTGAGTCCCCACTCTTCCGTCGTGCAGGCTGGGCCTTCACTCTTGTTACCCAGGCTGCAGTGCACTGGCTAGATCTCGGCTCACTGCAACCTCCACCTCCCGGATTCAAGCGATTCTCCTGTCTCAGCCTCCCAAGTAGCTGGGATGACAGGTGCCCGCCACCACACCCGGCTAATTTTGTATTTTTAATAGATACGGAGTTTCTCCATGTTGCTCAGGCTGGTCTCAAACTCCCGACCTTAGGAGATCTGCCCACCTTGGCCTCCCAAAGTGCTGGGATGACAGGCGTGAGCCACCACGTCTGACCCGGGCTGTGCCTTTAAGGAGGGGACTCTGAAGCCTCCAGGCCTGGAGGAGTCGCCTCCCACCACCAGCTCCGCACAGAACAATGGGTGCAGAGGGCCTGGCCTCTCCCCGCCGGGCCCCTAAGCATGGTGAGCACAGAAGCCCACCTCTCGGGGAAGAGGCCTCTCACACCCCCACCCTCAGGCTGGTGGGAAGCCTGGCCAAGGGACAGGGCGCCATCCTCCCTGCCATCCAGGCCTCACCGCAGCAGGAGCTGTGCTGCCTGCTGGGCTCTGGCACACCAG
The DNA here is from genome assembly GCA_004027715.1 of Plecturocebus donacophilus. Classification (NCBI taxonomy): domain Eukaryota; kingdom Metazoa; phylum Chordata; class Mammalia; order Primates; family Pitheciidae; genus Plecturocebus; species Plecturocebus donacophilus. The sequence continues at coordinate 8,136 of PVKP010031993.1, read as the reverse complement.
TGGCCTTTGTTAGGGGTCTTGGTGGGACCCTGTCTTGGGCCCACCTCTCTGCCCCCACCCCGCCCTAGACCCCTCAGATGCTGCAGTAGCACAGAGGCCTGAGAGCGCCAGCGTGGCACCAGGCGCTCACCTCCAGCAGGCGCGGTAGCAAGACTCCAGAGCTGCCAGGTGGGCTCTGGAGACGGCACTCCAGGAGCCAGCATCTCGGCGTGAGGCCAGACCCCGGCCGGGGCCCTCCCACCCAGAGACCCCCTCTTGCTGAGATACTTCCACCCCAGGGGCGGGGGGGGGAAGGAGCAGGTTCTGGCAGTCTTCAGGGTCCTCCAGCTCCGGGGTCCCTGGCTAGAGTCCCTGGGCCCGATCCCATGAGCTCTCCTTGGCCCCCCTTTCCCTGCTTGGGTCCCCAGAGGGGAGTTGGGGGCGGGGATTTCTGGGAGGCTGTGCCTGCAATTCCTAGGGCGGGCACCGGAGGGTGTAGCACTGGGCCTGCACTATGCTCGAGTGTGGATCAGGAGTGGGCGTCTGACACGGCCGTGACCTCACGTGCGTGCTTCAGCAGCCGCGGGGCCTGTGTCTCCAGAGCTGGCTTTCCCCTGGCCCTGAGCCGAAAAGCCGCCCTCCCTGCCTGCCACCCCTTCCCAGCACAGAGTCCTGAGAATGTGAAAAGAACCAGGCTTGAAAAGTAGCTTTTTTCAGCTTTGCAGCAGCAGCCCAGTGTCCCGACAGCCTCCCCAGGCCCTGGCCCCGCCTGGGCGGGTGGTCTTGTGTCCCCACACATCGCAGGGAGGCGTTCCTGCACCCGTGGGCCCCCTCGCGGTCCCTGGAGCACGGCAGCTGTCCGCCCTCGGGTCTGAGGCCAGAGGCGCCCCTTCAGAGTGAGGCCTGGGCTCAGGTGTGGGGAGGGTGGGCGGCCCCCTCTCCTGCCCTCTCTCTTAGTGGGAGGGGACTCGTGTAAGGATGGGCTTCCAGCCCCAAGCCACAGAAAGGTAAACTGGGTCACTGAAGGGGCCAGAGCTCTGGCTGGGCGGCTGCAGTTCCCACCCCCACCAACTGGGACGGAGGCTGAGCTGCTGTGAGTTGAGATTGGCTCACGGAGGCCCCCTACCTGCACCCAAGGTGGGCGCTGCTGTCCCCATCTTACAGATGAGGGAAACTGAGGCACAGGCAGCGGAGGGTCACCTTGGGGCTGGGGTGAGCAAGAAGCCGGGACTTTGACCCAAGTCAGCCTGACTTCAGCCTCAGAAAGTGAAGCCATCGGTCACTGAGTGGGACATCACTCAGCCCGTTCATCCGGTGACTTCGCACTGAACGTCTGTGGAGGGGAGAGTCCTATCCTGGGGAAACCGAGGCCCAGGGCTGTTCTGGGACTCAGCCTGTGACTGTGGCCCTGGAAAGGCCCTTTCCCATCTCCAGACTTCAGTCTCCCTACCTAGAAGAGTGGAGAGAGGTCTGCAAGGGTGCTCCCCCTCCCAGGACGGCCGCGTGGGTCTCGGGGCTGCTGCCCGCTTGGGGCTGAGCAGCGGCCGCCCCTCCCAACTTCCTGTTTACCGCAGCAGCAGAGCCTGTGCCTTCACCCAAAGCCAGTGTGATCGCCATGGCAACCGCCCGTGTTTGTTCCAACAGGTGGGCAGAACCTGGTGCAAGACTGCAGAGGCGGGGGTGTCGCTCCCAGACCCAGGCTGCAGACCCGCCAGCCCCCTCCCCTGCTGCCCCGCTGCACCCCGTCCCAGGCACTCCTGCATTTCCTGCACACTCCTCGCCCTCCCGAACCGGCCTGGATGTGCTGGGTCAGGCTGCAGAAGAGCCGGGGAGGAGGTTCCAGGAGAGCCCACCCGGTGGTCCTGACCCCCACTCTGCAGACAGGTGCGGGGAAGGCAGGGATGTGAGTGAGTGGGCATCCAGAAGCCACGACAGTTGTTGGCAGACCGGCCGCCTCCCTTCGAGGAGCCGTGTTCTGGAAGCCCGTCTGGCCTTGGGCTGCCCCTTAGCCCAGCCCAGCCCACCCCAGCGGCCCCGAGTGCGCCACTCCTGCCTCTGGGCCTGAGCTGGGGGGGCTACCTTCTGTTACGAGGCAGGAGCCCCACCATTAGGGACCTGCCCTTTTGGGTGAAAACTCCAGTGTCTGACCCCCACATCCCCAAAGGGCTGTGAGTGTTCAGCTGTATCCGTCCAAGCGCAGGTAACCCAGGGGCCGCTGCACCCTCAGGAAGTCAGAGAGCTTGGGACGCCCAGGGCCGTCCTCAGCCCAGAGTTCTCCAAGTGCGGTCCCCGGACCCGCAGCAGCAGCAGGCAGGAGCTGGGAAGGGCAGGCGCTAGCCGAGCTGGCGCCAGGGCCACACCTGTGATCTCGGCGCCTTAGGAGGCCGGGGAAGGGGATCCCTTGAGCCCAGGAGTTCGAGACCAGCCTGGGCAACATAGGGAGACACCCCCATCTCCACAAGTAAAAAAAATTAGCCGGCGGGTGGTCCCAGCTCCTGAGGAGGCTGGGAGGAGGATCACTCGAGACAGAGAGTTCGAGGCCGCAGTGAGCCGAAATGGCGCCTCTGCACTTCAGCCTGGTTCAGAGCATTTTTTGAGACTCCGTCTCAAAAGAGGGAAAAAATGCAGATCGCGGCCCCGCCCAGACTGGGAACCAGCGAGTTGGGAGCGGGACCCATCAATGCCTTAACAAGCCCTGCGGGAGGCTGCGGGCTCGGTGGGGTGGGGGGGGATTCGAGGACCCTGCGGCAGAGGGAGGGTGGGGAGCGGCCCGGGAGGGGCCGGCGGGGTCCAGTTTAGACCCCAGGGGCTCCGGCCGGCTGTGACCCCACAAGCGCCCCAACTGGGCCCTCACCGGAGGCCCAGGGACGATCGCCCCCGGCCGTCCGCGTGGGCGCGGGGCGTCCCGAGTGGATCCCTGCAGAACACACCCCGGCCCGGAGAAGAGAGCGGCGGGGTCCCTGAGCCAAGCCCTTCCGGAGAGGTCTGCGCCGCGGCCGGTGTTGGCGGCTCTGGCTTCCCGGGGGCTCCGCGGAGCAGACTCCGCCGACAACCCCCTCCCAGCCCCCACGCGCCGCGGGGAGGGCGCGCGCGGCCAGGCGGGGTCCTGGGGCAGCCGAGCCCCGCAGCCACCTGTGGGCTGACTGACAACCCCGCACCCCGGCGGAGGGGGCTCCGGCCCGGCTCCGGGCACAGGGACCCCCGCCCCGTCCCGTCAGGCGCAGAGGGCGCAGAGGGCGCGGGGGGCGGGGCCGAAGCAGGGAGCGTGGGCGGGGCGAGCGCGGTCAGGCCCCGCCCCCTCGCCACGGCCCCGCCCCCCGCTGCGGGTCCGCCCCGCAGTTGCTCAGTCGTCGGCGCGCGCGGCTGGGAGCGGTCGCTGTGCCTCGGCGTCCCGAGCTGGTGCTCCGGTGCGGCGCTCCAGGACCCCCTCCCCGCGCCCGGCCCTCGGTGAGTGCCGCGGGCTGCAGCCGGTGCCGCTGGGCCGCCGTCGGGCTCGGCCCCGCGCCCCAACCCGGACGACCGACGGCCGCCGCCCCCTTGGCCCGGGGCCCCCAGGCGGCGCGGGGGTGGCCTCCCAGGCGTAGGGGGCGGTGGGAAGCTCTCGAAGTTTCCCTCCTCGGGCCTGGGGAAACTGAGGTCGCGTGTCCTCGGAGGGGCGGGCTCTTGGGGGATTTCCCCTCCAAGCGCGCAGGAGCGGGTGCGGCGGCGGGGTCCGCACTGCGGAGGGACGGGGAGGGTATCGGGGCGCCAGCGACAGCCTCCCCCGAGCTTGGGCGGCCAAGCGAGGCTTCGACCCCCGCACCTCCTCCCCAGGGGACCAGACGGGGCCCCCGCCTCCCAGCAGCCCTCCTGGGCGGGCTGCGTCCCCGGCGCCCTCGTCCCTCCCGGTCCCTGCGGGTCCCTGTAGGGCCCTGTAGTCCCCCCAAAATCCCTGCTAGTGCAAGCCCGCCCCTCCTTCAGCCCCACTCCGCAAGGGGTTGTGGGCTCCTGCCTGGGCTGGGGTCTGGGAGGAGGAGTTTCAAATGACACACCAGTCCCGCCCAAACTCCCCCCAGAACGCCCACCCCCTCCAAGGGGAGAGACCCCCCCATAGAGCTGGGGTGCGGCTCCCGGGGCGCCTACAGCCCCGGAGTCCCAGAAACCGGCGCTGCCAGGAGGGCAGGGAGGAGGTCGGTGAGCAGAGGGAGGACGGAGCGCTGCGCCACGCAGGTGACCGGTGGTAAGAAGGCCCCGCGGGCTCTGGTCTCTGGCGCCCCTGGTGAGCGCTCTCGGGCTTCAGGGAGCGCAGGCCACCGGCAGCGCTTGTTAGAATGCAGATTCCCAGGGTTCGACTGGAATGAGACCCCAGGAGCAGCGTTTGTAGGGGCGCCAGGTGACCTGGGCCTGGGCACTGCCTCGCGGGCATGGGCTGTCTGGAAGTCAGATCAGGGAGAGAGGCCGCGGGAAGCCCCCAGGGCCTGGTGAAGGGGCTGAGGGCCGATGAGCAGGGAAGCCCAAGAAGACGGCCTGGACAGCCAGCCTGTGGGCACGCATCCTGCCACCCGCACGGGCACACACCCAGGGCACCGTCCGCCAACCCCCTGCCCTAAATGTGGTAAGAAAGGCTGAAAACGTTTGCTCGCGGAACGCTGCACTGGGGGGAGGCTGACCCAGCCTCTGCTCTGCTGCCCCCGGGCTCCGCTCTCACCGCCCCCCCACCCTGCCCCGAACCCCCAAATGGCCTGGCAGGAGACGGCTTGGCTTGAGTCCCAGGTTCACATCTGGGCTCCTGGCAAGTGGCCCCTGCCCTGGGCTGTGAAATGAGACGTGCCATCCTCCTTGCAAAATGTCATTCCCCATTCAGCCCAGGCCTGGGGAACAGCCAGGGAGCATGGTCGGGACGGGCGTGTGTGGCTCAGCCCCGGTGCCCAGCAGGCAGGAGCTCCGTGGCGGTCCTCCCTCTGCTCACTAGACGGATGGGAGCGGGGTCCTGGCCCTGGCATTGGGCATGAGCAGAGTATGTGCTCCTGCTGCCCTGTGCTACCGTCCCAGGGTGAGAGGCTGGGAACGAGTCACATCACATCTGGGCCCACGGGAGAGATGGCGGGGTCCCCTGCACCTGGCTGACCGCTGCCCCGTAAGTGCTGAGAGCCACCCAGGCAGCAGTACTTCCCGTGCTGGTCACAGACAGATGCACGGGGGTGACAGGCGTATGCCCACGACTCACAGCAGCTCTGGATGAAGTCCCTGACCGGGACATGGCCCAAGGCCTCTGTGGCTCCCAGGGCCCACACAGTTGGGTGCAGCCAGGCTATCCGCTGCCCAGGCAGCCTGGGGTTTCCGCGAACCCAGGATGAGCCAAGTCTTCTATACACCTGTACCAAGACGCCACTATTGCCCCCATCCTAGCAACAGGCTGCGGGAGGGGCGGAGCTGTGGTTAGGATCAGGACAGCCAGCCCAGCTGGTTGTCCCAGGAGCTCAGCACTGGGGACCCCAGAGAGATCTGGGCAGCAGCTCCCAGCCCCACTTGCTGGCTCTGGGACCTTAGATGGGCTCCCAGCCCCGTGCCCCCGTTTGCCCATCTGAGGTGCAGGGAGCAGAGGGCACCCCTCTTGGGCCGCTCTGGGGATGAGGTGTGTGGAGAGGAAAATGCGGGGCGGGCGCCAAGCCCCCTCTTTCTGCCTGGAACATCTTGTTCTCACAAAGACACCCCTCCGCATCCCCGCAGCTCAGGCCGCTTAGCTCCTGCGTCACATTTGTCTCCAGGACCGCGAGCCCCCATCGCCCCGTCACACGCACATGCTGTCGGCGGTTGCCCTGGCAACAGCTTCAGCAGCGGCGACTCCGCTGGCTTCGGGGGGCTGGAGGGGGAGCAGGCTCTTCCACCCAGCAAGGGAGGGAAAGGGGGGGCCTGTGACTCCCAAGCCCCTGGGGACTTCACGACTGGCTGTGGGAGGGACAGCTTCCAGAAGCACTGTACCCAGCGCAGCGAGCCCCCCGTCTTTGGGGGAGGCTCCCAGGGGAAGGCACCGATAGGTCTGAAGGAGGTAAGGCCCCCCGAAGCATTGCTCCTCATAAAGTAGGCGCTGCAAACCCTCCTTCCTGTCCTCAGCTCTAGGGTCTGGCCCCGTGAGCGCCTGCATCCAGGGCTCGGGGGCTTGCAGAGACCCTGGAATCAGGATGAGATGTCCAGGAATGGTGTCTGAGCTGGTGTGGGTACAGATTGGGGCTGGTGACCCTGAACCCCCACAGACAGACGCAGCAGGGGCCCGGGAGCTGGCTTGACAAGGTCCGTTTAGAACCTGGCGTGCCCAGGCCCCCGCGCTGCCCACTGAGCTTATGAGTCTGGTGCAGCCCAGGGGAGCTGACCTGGGCACACCGGGCAGGCGCGGACTAACCTGGCTCCTGCCACCAACTGCCCGTGAGATCCTGGGCGAGCGTGGAACCTACTGGGTCTTCATTTCCTCTCCTGTCCCATGAGAACAACTGCTCCCTGCGAGGGCCAGTGTGCCCAGCCCAGAGGGCACCCTCCTGAGGTGGACGAGAGCACTGGCAAGGGAGGGGACCCAGAACGTGAGGCCAGGGCCTTGGAGACCCAGGGGAGTGCTGTGTCCTGGAACTCAGGCTGGCGAGGCTGGGACGGGAGCCCAAGTGGACGGCTCTCTCGTGGGGCAGAGGCCTGGCTCTGGGGCAGTTTTCACAGAGGAGGGAGGAGACCTCCCTGGGGCCGCTGGGGGCCCATGCAGGGCGGAGGCAGTGCCCGGGCTTGGCGGTGCGGAGGAGGAGGGTCTCAGGAGCCCGCGACGTCTTAGCCATCATCCTGCCCCTGTTGAAGGGGCTGTGCAGGTTGGTACCACCCGGCCTTCCTCCCTGACACAGGCGGGCTGGGCGGTAGTGGCTCACGCCTGTCACCCCAGCACTTTGAGGGGTCGAGGCAGGCGAATCACCTGAGGTCGGGAGTTCGATACCAGCCTGGCCAACATGGTGAAACCCCGTCTCTACTGAAAATACAAAAAAATTAGCCGGGTGTAGTGGCAGGCACCTGTAATCCCAGCTACTTGGGAGGCCGAGGCCGGAGAATCGCTTGAACCTGGGAGGTGGAGGTTGCAGTGAGCCGAGATCTCGCCACTGGACTCCAGCCGGGGCAACAGAGCGAGACTCCGTCTCAGCAAAACAAAACAAAGTGGGTGGGGCCTTCCAGGGGCTTCTGGGCAGCGGTCTGGCTGGGCCCAGGCTCCAGGCCTCGGGAGAGGGCAGCTCTGTCCCAGCTGCTGCTTTAAGCAGGAGGCTGCAGGGTGGCTCAGTTGCCCTGGCAACATGAGGGTAACTGCAGCCGGATGGACTGGGAGGGAGCGGGAGCTGTGGCCCCCACACCTGGCATTTTCCAGTGGGGTCCGGCTCAATTCATATTCTCGTTTGTACCAACTGTGGGGAGGAGGCCCTGCTTTGTGGGGGTACCGCCCCCCACCTTCCCCTATCCACCTCAGGTTTGCTGACCAGCCCCTGGGGGCAGGAGGGGGCATTGACCCCCACTGTGCTTGGTGAGCGAGGACCCCCTGGCAGCCCCCTCCAGGGCCTCCTGGCCATGTGGGCACTGGCCGCCCTACCTGGGCACGAGGGTACAGCCCAGGCTACCGGCCCCCCTGCTGTCAAGGTGACAAAGTCCCATGGGCCGTTCTCACCGGGATCCTCTGTCATATGGGATGTCAAATATCCAGCGATATTTTTATCTCCTGTGTAGGGTGCCTGGCATCCGTTTTGGCCCCAGAGTGGGCACGAGGGCTGTGGGAGCCAAGTGCTGCTGCCCAGGTCTTGGTCCTCTCAGTGAAGCCCCAGCAGACAGACACCGCCCGCTGCGCTGTCGGGGCAGGGGTGTGTGGGGCGGGGGTGGCAAGCACGTCCCTCTCCAGTGAGATCCCAGAAGCCCCCAGATGGAACCAGGTGGGCACCAGCCCCACCTTCCCCAGCGTCCTCTGCCTCCTGCCCGAAGCTGCCCTGCAAGGGATGGGGGTGCTTAGCAGGTCACCCAGCGGGTGTGGGGGCAGTGCCCGGCACCTTCCAGGCCGTGGGCGGGCTCCCAGGCCTGGGCCTCTGCCAGCCGCTTCTGCCCTGCCCCCAGGCCGGCCGTGGCCTCTGTGCTCAGAGGGTCAAGTGCACGACCTGAGGCTGTGGGCCG
>PVKP010031992.1:0-26384 GCA_004027715.1 Plecturocebus donacophilus | reverse complement strand
CTGCTTTACAAGAGCTTCTGAAAGAAGCACTACACATGGACGGGAACAACCAGTATCAGCCATTCCAAAAACATACCAAAAGGTAAAGAGCATCACCATAATGAAGAATCTACATCAACTAATGGGCAAAACAGCCAGCTAGCATTACCAGAAGCTGTGATTTTCGTCTCTGATAAAACAGACTTTAAAACAATAAAGACCATAAGAAACAAAGAGGGACATTACATGGTGGTGAAAGGATCAATGCAACAAGAAGAGCTAACGATCCTAAATATATACGCACCCAATTACAGGAGCACCCAGATACATAGGGCAAGTTCTTAATGACTTACAAAGAGACTTAGACTCCCACACAATAATAGTGGGAGACTTTAACATTACACTGTCAATATAAGACAGATCAACAAGATAGAAAATTAACAAGGATAGCCAGGACTTGAACTCAGACCTGGAACAAGTAAACTTAACAAATATTTACAGAACTCTCCACCCCAAATCAACAAAACATACATTTGTCTCAGTACCACATTACACCTATTTTAAAAGTGACCACATAATTGGAAGTAAATCACTCCTCAGCAATTGCATAGCATTTCACAGGTTTAAATAAAATATTGGTTGGCTGCTTGTTTGTTATTTTCATCCCCTATTCGTTCCTGTCTCCATTGTTAAGCACAATTGTTGGCATAAAAGAGGTTTTTAACACCCATTTTTAGACTACATTCTAGCCTGGGCAATAAAACAAGAATCCTTTTCTCTCTCCCTCTTTCTCTTCCTCTTTCTTTCTCTCTTTCATTCTTTTTTTCTTTCTTTTGCTCTTTCTTTCTTTCTCCTTTTCTATTTTTCTTTCTTAAAAAAAAAAAAAGCAAAATATTTTTCAGAACTCTTCAACTATTTAGGATTTAATAATATCCCTAACTAGTAAATCAGGACAATGTTAGTTAATATGAATGTGTTCTAGAAGTCTGGGGCTTCAAGAAGCTATTTCCAAGGTGAAGAAAGAAAACACATGATAGATTTAAGAGGTCAGAGCCAAAAGATCCCTATTATATAGATGAGAAACCAATATTGGTCTGCAAATGGGTAACAGGAAATATGGATTTATACAACAACTTGCCTTCCTGCTAAGTACCAGAAAGAAAAAAGGTTATTCTCTCCTTTTTTCATACCAATTTACCAAATATTTTTTTAAAGCTTCATGTACCATGTCATCCACTCAAATCAGAAAAAAAACTGCTATTTGAAAGAATTGACCCTCATGAACCTCAAACATGGTAGTATTAATGTGTGTTTGTGTGTGTGAACAAAAGCTTAAAAGACTATAACACCTGCAATAGAGAAACAGGTAAGAGCAAGAGATCAAAGTAGACTTATTATGACTTCTACTACATGTCAACAAATAAAGACATAAATACATTATTTGTGTAACTGGGAACAACTGTATTGTTTGTAGTAATAGTAACTAGATATCATTGAAACTATTATGAGAGATGTGGATATAAGATTAAATCCGGGGGGATGGAGCATTACTGCTGATGAGTATAACGTTTCCTTTTGTGGTGATGTGAACGTTCTAAGATTAGATTACAGTGATGGTAGCAGAACTCTGTAAATACAGTAACAGCCAATGAACGATATTTTTTAAGTGGGTGAACTCAATGGTACATAAATACCTCAATAAAAGCTGCTTAAAAAGATTAAATTCAACTTTATCTGAAAAGATAGAGACAACAGAACATGCGGGGTAAATCATATTAAACTATAAAGATTCTATAATTATGTTCAGTAAATATGTTGGAATACAGATACCCTTCTGTAGACACTCGATTGTTTATGTCCAGTTTACACACAATTTCAAAGATATGACAACTAGCACATAAAAATGTACACTGCCATCCGAATGTTTATAAGATTTTCCTCTCTTAAACATGTTTATTAAAGGGATTTAGTAAACATTTCATTTTCTCAAGCAACTGCTGATTTTACTTTATGTCTAAAATACATAAAGTAAACAGAAGTGAAAATATTTCAGTAGATGACTTGTTAATTCATTTGTAGCTCTGCATAACTGTCTACTGTCTTAACAACTAAATGCTATACATATGCTTATTTTCTTACCATTCTGAGGCAATTAGCACATAGTGTGGTTTCCAATCTGACATAAAATTCCCAGACTTTGTTATAGTGCCATAAGTCCACAACACAAAATCTTCCAATCTTTATCTTTAGGGTGCTAAGCTTCTATAACCAATACCATCCCAATTCTTCTTAAAAGGTTAGTCTATGTAATGAAAAATAACATTACTTTAATATTCCCAAAGATTTCTTCTCAATCTTGGTAGAGTTTAATTTTTGGTGGCTGTCAAAAATAAGACTTAAGAAAAATTACAGGAATAAAGGAGTACATTCCTCAATTTGGAGAAAGTCTGTATAAAAATCAGTGTTACTCTAAAAAAATTGATGTTAGAATTTTACTCGCTGAGGAAAAAAATTCTAGAGAAATTAAAAATGAACAGGATTTCTATAATCATACTCTTTCTTTTTCCTTTTTTTTTTTTTTTTTTCCTCGAGACACAGTCTCACTCTGTCACCTAGGCAGGAATGCAATGGCTTGATCTTGACTCACTGCAACCTCTGCCTCCCGGGATCAAGCCATTCTCCTGCCTCAGCCTCTTGAGTAGCTGGGATTACAGGCATGTGCCACCACACCCAGCTCATTTTTGTATTTTTGTAGAGATGGGGCTTCACCATGTTGGCCAGGCTGGTCTCAAACTCCTTACCCAAGGGATCTGTCCGCCTTGGCCTCCCAAAGTGCTGGGATTACAGGCCTGGCCTATAATTACTCGTCTGAAAATTTCTCCAGCAAAAATCAAAGATTCTCCCTACTAAGGTAGAGGTGATAACAGCAAATAATTGGTGTAACTCACTGAACATCAGTAACATGGAAAATTAAAAAAACATTAGAAACTGAACTCTAATAATAATGGTAAGAAACAGCATAATTAAGTATTTTTTGATATGAGCATACCTTATTTTATTGCACTTCACAGATACCATGTTTTTGTTTTTTTTTTTACAAATCAAAAGTTCATGGCAAGCCTGCCTTAAATAAGTATATGGGTGTCATTATTTTCCAACAGAATGTGCTCACTTAGATCTCTGTCATGTTTTGGTAATTCTTTCAATATTTCAAACTTTTATTATATCTGTTATAGTGATCACTGTTCTATGACACAATTATTGTAATTGTTTGGGGATGCTATCAACCATACCCATAGAAGATGGTGAACTTAACTGAAAAATGTCTCGTTTTCACTGCTCTACCAGCTGGCCATTACCCCATCTCTCTATCTCTCCTAAGGCCTCCCTATTTCTTGAGACACAGTAGTAGTGACATTAGGCCAATTAATAATCCTACAATGGTCTCTAAGTGTTCATATGAAAGAAAGAGTTGCATGTCTTTCACTTTAAATCAAAAGCTAGAAATAATTGAACTTAGGTGAAATAGGTTGAAAGCTTGACCTCTCACACCAAACAGGCGAGTTATCAATCAAAAGAAAAAGTTCTTGAAGAAAATTAGAAGTGCTACTTCAGTGAACACATGAATGATAAGAAAGTGAAATAGACTTATTGCTGAAGTGGAGAAGTTTCAGTGGTCTGTATAGAAGATAAAACCAGCCACAGCATTCTCTTAAGTCAAAGCTTAATCCCGAGCAGAGCCGTAACTCTTCTCAATTCTATGAAGGCTGAGAGGTGAGGATGCTGTGCAAGAAAAGTCAGACTCTAAGAGAGGTTGGTTTGTGAGGCTGACGGAAAGAAGCAATCTCCATATCATAAAAGTGCAAGGTAAAACAGCAGGTGATTATGAGTTATCCAGATCTTGCTAACATCATTAATGAAGCTGGCTACACTGAACAACAGATTTTCAACACAGACAAAAGAGTCTTCTACTGGTAGAAGATGCCATCCAAGACTTTTATAGCTGGAGAAAAGTCAATGTCTGGCTTCAAAATTTCAAAGGATAGGATGACTCTTTTGTTAGTGGCTAATGCAGCTTGGTGGCTTTCAGTTGAAGTCAATGCTCATTTACCATTCTAAAAATCCTAGAGCCCTTAAGAATTATGCTAAATCTGATCTGCTTGTGCTCTATCAATGGAATAACAAAGCCTGGATGAATATACACCTGTTAGAGTACAATATGCTGAATATTTTAAGCCCACTGTTGAGATATACTGCTCAGAAGAGATTCTCTTTAAAATACTACTGCCCATAGACAATGTGTCTGATAATCCAAGAGCTCCGATGGACACATACAAGGAGATGAACGTTGTTTTCATGGCTGCTAATACAACATTCATTCTGAAGCTCATGGATCAAGTAGTAATGTTGACTTTCAAATCTTATTTAAGAAATATATTACATAACGCTATAGCTGCCATAGTGACTTCTCTGATTGGTCCAGGCAGAGTAAATTGAAAACCTCCTGAAAATAATCCATCCTTCTAGTTATCATTTAGAATATTCATAGGCTGGGCATGGTGGCTCACACCTATAATCCCAGCACTCTGGGAGGCTGCAGTGGGAGGATCACTTGAGCCCAGGATTTCCAGACCAGCCTGGGCAATATGGTGAGACCTCACCTCTACAAAAATAAAATAAATGATGAGATGAGAGGATTGCTTGAGCCTGCCTGGGAGGTCGAGGCTGCACTGTGCCGTGACTGTGTCATTGCACTTCCCTGTCTGGGTGACAGGAGTAAGACCCTGTCTCAAAAAGAAAAAAGAAAAAAGACATTCATGATTCTTGGGAGGTGGTCAAAATATTAACATTAACAGAAATTTGGAAGAAGTGGATTCCAATCCTCATGGATGATTTTGACGGCTTCACAACTTCAGTAGAAAAAGTCACTGCACTTATGGCGGAAATAGCAAGAGAACTAGTATTAGAAGTGAAGCCTGAATATGGGACTGAATTGCTGCAGTCACATGATAAAACTTGAATGGATAAGAAGCTGCTTCTTAAAGATGAACAAAGAAAGTGGTTTCTTGACATGGAATCTACTCCTGGTGAACACGCTATGAACACTGTTGAAATGACAACAAAGATTCAGAATATTACACAAACATAATTGTTAAAGCAACAACAGGGTTAGAGAGGGCTGACTCCAATTTCAAAGAAGTTCTACTGTAGGTAAAATGTTATCAAATGGCATCATATGCTACAGAGAAATCTTTTACGAAAGGAAGTGTCAATTGATATGGGAAACTTCATTATTGCCTTATTTTAGGAAATCATCACAGGTACTCCAACCTTCAGAAGCCACCACCCTGGGCAGTCAGCAGTCATCAACATGGGTGCAAGACTCTCCACAGGAAAAAGATTATTACTTGCTGAAGGCTGAGATGATCTTTAGCATTTTTAGCAAAAAAGTGTTTGTTTGTTTTGAGACAGTCTCACACTGTCACCCAGGCTGCCATGCAGCGGCAGGATCTCAGCTCACCGCAATCTCCGCCTCCCAGGTTCAAGCGATTCTCCTGCCTCAGCCTCCCAAGTAGTTGGGATTATAGGCGTCCACCATCAAGCCTAGCTAACTTTTTGCATTTTCTTTTAGTAGAGATGGGGTTTCACCATGTTGGCCAGGATGATCTCTAACTCATGATCTCATGATCCACCCGCCCTGATCTCCCACAGTGCTGGAATTACAGGCATTAGCCACCACACCTGGTTGCAACAAAGTATTTTTAATTAAAGTATGTATATTTTTAAAGGTGTAATGCTACTGCACACTCTCGAGTACCGTACAGTATAAACATAACTTTTATATGAATTCAGAAACCAAAATATTCATGTGACTTGCTTTATTGTGATATGTGCTTTATTGAGGTGGTCTGGAACTGAATCCACAATATGTCCAAGATATGCTTGTATTTGCCTATATGTTAAGCAAAGACATCTTTGGTTAACTCAAATGTTAACACAGTTTGGGCTTTACTTGAAGTGACTATCAAATAAAATTTTAAACCATGAATGAAAAAAACTCACATGTTAAGTGTCAGGAATTTTATACCAACATGAAAAGCTCCAAATAAAACAAACAACTCTACAGATTTCTTTTCATTTTATTCTCTGTATTTATAAATGAAATAGTTAAGGTCACCTGCAACTATTTCATTAGGGATTAACTATGAATATTTAAGCCTTTATTTGACATTGTCAAATAAAGTTAATGAAGTAGTCCAGAATAGGATAGCTAAAAATTGGAGGCAAAAATGGAGGACTAAAATCATATGGTGATTATATGGAGACCACTGATTTGACCAATATAATGGGAGTTCTAACATGTAAGAGTCCAAAACTGCACTAGGAACAATGATAAGACAAAAGGCTAGACATAGTGTAGCTATCCCACCTCTTGAACTAATAATGTCAGAAGAATATTATACTGATTAATTAACAAATTCCAAAAATACTTCAACTCTATTTAAATGCTATATAAAGAGCTGTGACATTATTTAATCAACTGTCATTCCCAGACTACCTTAAATTATAAAAAATCATTAGTTCACTCACTCTTCCAAAGTATGCTTATTATAACAGTATAGATTATGATGTTACAAAGGCTCGTATCATGGTCTAACAAGGTTTAAGGTAATCACTTTAAGGAACTAATTTTTTTTTTTCAGACAGAATCTCGCTCTGTCAGCCAGGTTGGAATATAGTGGCATAATCTTGGCTCACTGCAACCTCTTCTTCCTGGGTTCAGGTGATTCTAGTGCCTCAGCCTCCTGAGCAGCTGGGACTAAGGCGTGAACCACTATGTCTGCCTAATTTTTGTATTTTTAGTAGGGATGGGCTGGTCTCTATTAAAATTTTGGCCAGGCTGGTCTCGAACTCTTGATCACAGGTGATCCACCCACTTCAGCCTGCCAAAGTGCTGGAATTACAGGCATGAGCCACTGTGTCTGGCCTAAGTAAGTGATACTTACCTTAAAAAAAAAAATACTTCAATTTCTATTAGATTACCATTACAAAACAACTCAATTCACTTTCACTGAAACTTTCTCAAATCTTTTCATGACAGAGCAAAGAATATTAGATGACACGTTCTAAATTCTGAGCATGAAATTTTGACCAATCTTTTCAAATTTCTAGTCATGTTTTAGTGTAACCATATCTTTTAGAAAGTACTGCCAAAAGGTAACCAAATCCTAAAAAATTAGATAAATTCTTTCTAACTTGTTATTCAATGGTCACAGACCACATTACTGACATGTAAAATTTCAAATATACGAATTCTTAGATGAGATTTCTTATAATCTATCACATTGCCTCATTTTGAGGACTTTATTGCTTTTAGATTACGGACAAAGATATTTAATTATAACTGAGTATAAATAAAAGTTTTACTAAGAAAAATTATTAGTCATGGCATAGGTATAAAAAACCTATAGGCCAAACAAAGCAGGAGATGTAAAACGCAAACATTTGGTAGTGATTCCTACTTGCCTTTAATATACATATACTTCTATTACTTTGCAAGTATGAATTCTATTGCTTACTACCAAGGCTGTACATTTTTTCATACCATGTTTCTTCTATTGACCTATAATCATAATTATTCCAGAGGCAAACATTAGTGTCGTTCAAAAACACTAAAACTATGTTCTCAAAAGTAGTAAAATTCTAAGCTGAAAACACATAGAAGTGGTCAAGATAGAGTTATAAATAAATGAAGAGAGGAAAAGGGAAGACCTATCATAAGACATAAAAACTGGAAAAATAATTTTGAAAAGAAAACAGGCATGAGTGCTAAAGGAAAACTCACTACAAGTCTCATATTCTCATAAAATTACTGACAAGGTATGACTTATCATTCTTTCATTTATAGTGTTTAATTTCTAATCCATGATACAGGGTACAAATTTGGCTGACATTGTTTACAGACAGTAAGTCACAAGGTACTAAAAGTTTGTTAAAATCTTCTTCTTAAATATCTTTTTAATACCTAAAGTTTAAAATTCTCCCCATAATAAGTCTAAACTTACAGAAGATTAGTTCTTTACAGTGTATTTGAAACTTGGAACTTTTTTTCCTATCATAAAGAGATGTTATTTGAAATAATGCATAGATTTCTAAACTAAATCCTACTGTACTCACAATGTAGTTCAAACACTATACAGAGATGACCAAGAAATTATAAAAAATTATAATACTAGTAATTACACATAGATGAACAACTGTATCTTAGCTGAGAGCTTTCACAATTATTATTATTATATTATTATTATTATTATTATTTTGAGACAGAGTTTCACTCTTGTTGGAGTGCAATGGCATGATCTCAGCTCACTGCAACCTCCGCCTCCAGGTTCAAGTGATTCTCCTGCCTCAGCCTCCTGAATAGCTGGGATTACAGGCATGTGCCACCATGCCTGGCTAATTTTTTGTATTTTTAGTAGAAACGGGGTTTCTCCATGTTGGTCAGGCTGGTCTCGAACTCCTAACTTCAGGTGATTCTCCCGCCTTGGTCTCCCAAAGTACTGGGATTACAGGCGGGAGCCACCGTGCCAGGCCTCACAATTATTTTTAAGTGATAAAATGGATCTAGAAAATTTTATAGACTCTAGAATAATATTTGAGGGTGTTTTTGACATTAAATTAACCTGAAGATGAATTTAAGATTATAATTGATACTATAACAATACAGATTTGAACTGTGTGGGTCAACGCATACATAGATTTTCTTCTGCCTCTCCAAACCTCTGAGACATGAAGACCAACCCCACCTCCCCTTCTTCTTCCACTCCTCAGCCCACTCAACATGAAGATGACTAAGATAAAGAACTTTATGATGATCCATTTCCACTTAATAAATATATTTTCTCTTCCATATGATATTATAGCATCTTTTCTCTAGCTTAATTTATTTTAAGAATATAGAATATAACACATACACAAAACACATGTTAATCAACTATTTACTAGTTTTTGATTAACTACTATTAGTAGTTAAGTTTTTGGGGAGGTAAAAGATGTACGTAGATTTTTGAAGAAGTTAGTGCCCATAACCTCTACATTGTTCAAGGGTCCACTGTACATTCCCACAACTAGGGATTTCTGCTTCTACTCAAATATTCCCCATAACACATTTATCAGTGATGGTTATGGTCATTTTCTGATACTCCAATAGGTCAAGTAAAGGAGAAACAATACTTGGGGACAAGAAAGTTAACTGGGAGCAAAATCTACAGTTTAAAAGTAATACAATGTTCCAGGAAAACTCAATATAGAATTCGCATAGAGATAAATCATGTCTATTATTAAATTAAAATCCAGGCTGGGTGTGGTGGCTCATGCCTGTAATCCCAGCACTTTGGGAGGCCAAGGCGAGTGAATCACTTGAGGTCAGGAGTTCGAGACCAGCCTGGCCAACATGGTGAAACTCCGTCTCTACTCAAAAAAAACCCCACAAAACTCAGCCAGGTGTGGTGGTGGGTCCCTGCAATCCCAGCTACTGGGTAGGGTGACGCAGAAGAATTGCTCGAACCCAGAGGTGGAGGTTGCAGTGAGCCGAGATTGTGTCATTGCACTCCAGCCTGAGCGACAGACTGAGACTCTGTCTCAAGGGGAAAAAAAAAACAAAAAACAGAAAAACATTCAAATTCAAATTAAAAAATTAGGCAACCTTGGAGGGGGAGGAGTGGGGGAAGCAAGTTACCCGAAAAAGGGAAAAGCCAAAATCAACCTAGAGATTTATACTTCCAACCAGTATGAAGGATCAGGGAGTAGACTCATACTCCCATCTTAAACAACTAACAACGAACAAAATATATGAAAACACAATTTCCAGGCATTGGATAATAATCAAAGAAGGGGCACAATAAGGTAAGTGCTACAATTACTCAAACTTATACCTTGAATAGAGTTCCCAGGCTGTAGAGCATTAAGGAAGAACCTAAATAGAGTCAAGTAGTTTCCATTCAGGAAGGCCAAGCTGGCTACCATATGTCAGGGCAGAGTACTGGAGAGGAGAGAGCTGCTTGGAGAAGAAAGAGGTGGAAAGTGAGAGCTCAAGATATGCAAGGGATTCCTCCAGAGTCTTCAGTACGTATGTAGGAGGAAACAACCAATACCCAGGTAATAATTAGAAAAAAAAGTGATAGAATTAATAGACATGGACATTAAAACAATTGTTATAACAACATTCCATAAGCACAGGGCAACATAAGCATACTATATAGAAACATGGTATGAGTAAGAGAGGTCCAAATCAAAGTTCAAGAGATTAAAACTATAATGTCAGAGATAAAAAGTCAACTGGATAAGATTAATGGCAGATTAAACATTGTAGAAGAAATAATTAGTAAACTTCATAGTAACAGAAATTATTCAAGGTCGGATGTGGTGGCTCATGCCTGTAATCCCAGCACTTTGGGAGGTCGAAGGAGGCAGATCGCTTGAGCTCAGGACTTTCAGACAGCCTGAGCTACATAGCAAAACTCTGCATCTACAAAAAATACAAAAATTAGCCAGGCACGGAGGTGCACTCCTGTAGTTCCATCTACTTGGGAGGCCGGGGGTGGGGGTTGCAGTGAGCCAATGTTGCACCACTGTACTCCAGTCTGGGTGACAGAATGAGAACAAGAAAGGAAGGAAAGAAAGGAGGACAGAAAGCAAGGACAGGAAGAAAGGAAGGAAGGAAGGAAGGAAGGGAGGGAGGGAGGGGAAAAGAAAAAAAAGGGGGAGAGAGTAATTATTCAAAATGAAGAACAGACAGAAAAACAAAAATAGTAAAAACAGAATCACTAAGACATGGGTCAAACACAAGTGACTTAATAATAATAACATTATCATTTTTAATTGGAGTCCCAAAGGTAGATGGAGGTGGAAAGAGAAAATTTATTGTAAAATAATTTCAAAGTGAATGAAATTATAACAAACCCCAACAACACAAAATATAAAACTATGCCAAGGTACATCATAATAAAATTGTTTAAAACCAGTGATAAACAGAAAATCTTAAAAGCAGTTAGAGGAGGTTAAAAGACATATTAGGTAAGACGGAACAACGATAAGAAGAGCAGCAGGCTTTCTTTCAAAAACAATGCAAAGCAGAAGACGGTAGAGGAACAGAAACTAGATTTACTCCCTGTCATGAAACAATAGCAAAACTAGAACACAATAGAAGAAACAATGGTTTTTAATTCACTGGAAATCAAGAATAAAAAATACTGATCTCTGAGAGATGGGAAACAATGGAGGTGAGCCATATGACTACAGCAGTTTATTGCAAGAGTTTCCAGAATATGGTATAAGGAGGAGAACTGTAGTAGATTCCAGTGAGTTGAAGAAACAGAACTGTGAGTCTGAGAGTTTCAGAGCAGTTAGAGTTGCAAGGCCACAATATCAGAGAACAGAAAGATTTACAAAGAAACCTGGAAATTTGCAGAGGGTCTTTTCTTAAAGATGTACCAGGTCAATACCTGGGAAAGAAACATCCAAAAGTATTAAGAGGGGGGAAAAAAATAGAGGGAACAGTACCTGAGACACACATACATTTGTTTTCAAGACCTAGAGCAGAAAAACTCATCAAAGTTTCCAATGTTTTTGGCACCAGAGACTGGTTTTGTGGGAGACAATTTTTCCACAGACAGCGATAAGGGGTGTGGTTTCAGGTTGAAACAGTTGCATCCCAGATCATCAGGCATTAGTTAGATTCTCATTAGAAGCAAGCAACCTAGATCCCTCACTTGTGCAGTTCAAAATAGGCTTTGCACTCTTATGAGAATCCACTGCTGATCTGACAGGAGGTAGAGCTCAGGTGGTCATGCTTGCTGTCCGGCCACTCACCTCCTGCTGTGTGGCCTGGTTCCTAACAGAAACTGGTATGGTTGCAGTAACAGGAATTGGAGACCCCTTAGTGCTCTATGCCATAGAGGAATAACAAAAGTCTTGCCCCAGTAGAAGGGAATATTTAGTTTTATTTATTTGATGAGATCAATGACAGTTCAGGTATTACGGAAGAAAATATTAGTGAACTAAAAGGCACAGCAAAGGAAGTAACCAAAATAAAACATAGCGAAAAAGACAAAATTTTAAAAAAAAGAGTATCAGTGAGCCAACTTCATGAGACAACTTCAAGTGGCCTGAAAGGGTCAGAAAACTAATTTGAAGATACATAATGGCTGCAAATATTCCAAACATAATAAAAACTAAAAATTCATAGCTCTAAGTTAAACAAAACCCAAGCACAAGAAAAATGAAGAAGAATACACTAAGGCCTATCATAACCAAACTGATCAAAACCAGTAATTTTCTGTGTATTTTTTGTAGGAACAGGGTCTATGTTGCCTCAGCTAATCTTGATATCCAGGTCTCAAAAGCCATCCTCCCATCTTGACCGCCAAAAGCACTGGGATTACAGGTGTGAGCCACTGCACCTGGCCTCAAACAGAAAATCTGAAAAGCAGCAAAATTTGGGTGGTGGGGGACATGAAATATCGAAGAACAAAAGAACGTCAGATTTCTAATCAAGAACCATGCAAGTAAGAAGGCAATGGGGTAAGATTTTTCATGTACTGAAAAACTGTCAAACTAGAACTATATATCTGGCACAAATGTCTTTCAAAAATGAGGGTGAAATAAAGATGTTTTCAAACATACAAAAGCTGAAAGAATTTATTACCAACAGATCCAAATACGAGAGATATTAAAGAATGCCCTTTAGGCAGAAGGAAAATGATACCAGATGGAAATTTGATTCTAACAAAAAGGAACGAAGATAACTAGAAAGGGTAATCACATGAGTAAAAATATGCTTTATTTTCTTAAGTCTTAAAAAAGGTATCTGACAATTTAAACAAAAATAGTAGCAATGTTATGATGTTTATAATATATATGTAGAATTAAAATGTATGTGTTGTAAGTTGTGAGAATCATATATTGACAAAGTTGATTTAAAAAAACAATTAAAAAAAAATGTCAAGTACAGTGGTAAACACCTGCAGCCCCAGCACCTCGGGAGGCTGAGCTGGGAGTATCACTTGATCCCACATGGTTGAGGCTACAGTGAACCATGACTGTGCCAATGCACTCCAGCCTAGGCCACAGAGTGAGATGCTGTCTCAAAGAAAAAAAAAAGTTGAAGAAAAAAATTAAGGTTGGGCACAATGGCTCATACCTCTAATCCTAGCACTTTGGGAGGCCAAGGCGGGTGGATCACTTGAGGCCAGGAGTTTGAGACCAGGCTGGCCAACATAGAGAAACCCATCTCTATCAAAAACAAACAAAACAAAACACCACACACACACACACACACACACACACACACACCCCATAAAAAATTAGCAGGGCGTGGTGGCATGTGCCTGTAGTCCCAGCTTCTTGGGAAGCTGAGGCACGAGAATCGCTTGTACCCATGGGGCGGAGGTTGCAGCGTGTAGAGACTGGACCACTGCACTCTCCAGCCTGGGTGACAGAGCGAGACTCAATCTCAAAAAAAAAAAAAAATTAAAATGTTACAGTTATAGCATAAAGGTTAGGAGGGGCAAATGGAAGTATATCACTCTAAGGTTCTTTAATAATATATGTGAAAGCAAACTGTGATGAAAGATGTGCTCTATAAATCCTAAAGCAACCATTAAAGTAAGATAAAAAGAGAGATTAAGCCAGCGAAGAAGATAAAAACACAAGATTAACCCAAAAGAGAGCAGGAAAGAGAAAAGAGAATGAAGAGCACACAAGACAAATAGAAAACAAATACCAGGATTATAAAATCAAACCTAACTATATTGATAATTGGAATGGTATAAACATTCCAATTAAAAGGGAGACACTGTCAGATTGGACAAAAAGTAAGATTCAACTATGTCGTCTGTAAGAAATGCACTTTAAAAAATAAAGACATAAATAGGTTAGAAGTGAAAGAGAGGAAAAATATATAACATGATATCAATAATCAAAAGAAAGTTGGATTGACTATATTAATATCAGACAGTAAATTTCAGAGTAAAGTAGGAATACATATTTCATAATGAAAAACAGGCCAAATAATGAACCTTGCAACTTATACACCTGACAACAGATTTTCAACATAAGTGAAAACTAATAGAATATGAGAGATAAATACACCAATTCATAATTATGAGAGAAAGATCTCTGGAAAGTCCTCCTATCTAGAAATTAAATAACAACATCTAAGTATCCCATGATTCAAAGAAGCAGTTAAAAGAGAAACTAGAAAGTACTTCAAAGTGAATGAAAATGACAACATGACATGTCAAGATATATGTGATGCAGCCAAATTAATCCTTAGAAATGTATACACTAAGCACACACCTTTAGTAGAGAAAAAAAGTGATAAATCAATGAATTACTCTTCTCCCTTAAGAAAACAACTAAAAGAATAAGGAGAGGTAGTGGGAGGCAGAATAAGGAGAATAACAACAACAAATGAAACCCAAAGAAGGAAAAAAAGGAAATAATAAAGACCAAATAAAAATCAACCTGGGCTTAGATTTCCCAGAAAAAGTATAAGAAGTCAATGAAGCAATAACTACAAAGTATTTTGTTTTGAAAAATATTACACCAAATGAGTTGTCATTTATGTAAAAGCAATAGGAGGTAAATAAAAGCTCAAGAAAGGAGGCATTTTAAGTCCTTCCTGTTAAAAAAAAAAGTTTAATGATAAAATGCAGCCAATCAAGGGATAATCAAAATTAACAATAAAGGAATGGGAAAACTGTGATAAAGTAATTGATGATAAGCATTTAACTTATTCAAATATAGAATTAAGACTACAAGAGTTATAGCTACAAAACAAAATGAAAATGTTTAAACAGAAACTGCAAAAAAAAAAAAAAAAAAGTAAAAATGTAACTACCAAAATTCAAGATTAAACATAGTGCTAATTTTCACCTAGCCTTTATGCTATCATTGTCACATTTCAATTTTTTTACA
Organism: Plecturocebus donacophilus; assembly: GCA_004027715.1. Lineage (NCBI taxonomy): Eukaryota > Metazoa > Chordata > Mammalia > Primates > Pitheciidae > Plecturocebus > Plecturocebus donacophilus. The sequence continues at coordinate 11,426 of PVKP010031992.1, read as the reverse complement.
TTTTTCATAGCAGATTAATATACCTTAAAAAGGAAATACAGGCCAGATGCAGTGGCTCACACCTGTAGCCCCAGCTACTCAGGAGGGTGAGCTAGGAGGACCGCCTGAGCCCAGAATTTCAAGGCTGCAGTGACATGTGATCATACTACCGCAACCCAGCCTGGGAAATAGAGCAAGACCTTAACTACAAAAAAATCAAAAGTAAAAATAAAAATTAAGAATATATTAAGAAGGAAATATCATAATTTTAAAAATAAAAATTAAGAATAAATATATAAGGAAAGAACAAGATCTTACCTACAAAAAAAATCAAAAGAAACAATAAAAATTAAGAATATATAAGAAAGAAATACATAGTGTAGAAAAATTAATGGCTTCAATTTAATATTCTTTTTCATAAGCCTTTCCTGAATATCACAGTCTTACAGGTATAATTTAAGAAATATTATTTTTCCTTTTCTTTCTTTTTTTTTTGTTTTGAGACAGGATCTTGCTCTGTCACCTAGGCTGGAGTATAGTGGCACAATTATAGCTCCATGTAACTTCTAACTCCTGGGCTCAAGTAATCCTCCTGTCTCAGCCTCCCAAGTAGCTAGATCTACAGGTGAGTGCCACTATACATAACTAATTTAAAAAATATATATTTTTTGGCACAGATGGAGTCTCACTATGTTGCCCAAGCTGTACTCCATCTCCTGGCCAAAAGCAATCCACTAGCTTTGGCTTCCCAAAGCACTGGGACTACAGGCATAAAACACCATGCTTGGCCAAGAAATATTATTTCTCAAGTGAGAAGAAACAGATATATCACGATCTGATTCTAAAGTGAAGAGAACCTGAGACTTAAGTTTTCAAAAACATAATTAGCCAGTCACCATAACCAGTAGTGCCTAATTACCTGCTAAGAATCTGAGAAGTTGGTTTAAAGATGGAAAAACTGACTTTATGTGGCATAAAATGAGACATTTGTTGCGAAAGTTTAAAAAATAAAATTTAAAAGATCTCGACACTTTATTTAAACCAACAGAGGATACTGGTGTATCCATATTCAATTTCAGCTTTTTAATCAGGAAGGTTTCCAGTATGAACTTACTCAATGAATTATATGGGGAAGAAAATAAAGAAGGTTTGGAATTTTCTTAATGTTCATGAAATAATGCTAGTTTAGAGAATAGTGTGAAGAAGCAGAGCTGAGTATGTAGATCTAGTTTAGCTTATGTGATGCAGACAGATGTTTTAGTTATGGAAATTTGTTGGATAGATAAACCGAGTTGCTTCCTTAGATCAAAAACATTTTACAATTAAAGAGCCCCCAGAAGTTTAACTTCTTAAACCTCATTAGTTTATGATGATAATATAAGGAGACTGCTGACCTTGTAGAACCTGAAAGTATAGGGCAGCCCACTGAATTTGTGGTTTGAGCATATGCTAAGCAAAAACTAGACTAGGCTACATCTCATTTCTGAATGCTCTGAAGTCAAAGACAATTACAGATTTGTAAAACCTGCAGTGTCTTTGTGGAAATAACATTATATTTCAAAAGGAAGTTCACAGATTTCAATGAATAAGAATTATAGTCTTAGTAAGTAAATATTTGTTGAATATTCACCAAAAATATACAGCATCCCAGGTATACAATGAGTCTAATATCTGCAGAACTATTTTAGAATAAGCCAAGCTATGAAAAGAGTATAGATTTACCTGGCAATGTAAAAGATCATTCTTTTTAAAAATTGCTGAAAAAGAAGCTATGAGCTAACATCTGTATCAAAGAGATCAACTGAAATCCATTTTATTTCTTCTAGCTGAATATACCACCCAAATATCAAAAATAATCCCATTTGCCTTATTAATTTAACCAAAACTGATCACACCTTATGCCTTACAAAATTGTACATAAGTATAAATTTTTAATACCACTATAAAACTTCATTCACCCAAATTTGGCTAGATGCAATATAATGCATAAATGCTAAAACTATGAGTTGTCTGCAAGTTGAATCTATACTTTCATAAAAGTTCCATTCATCCAAAGTTGGCTAGACGTGTTGCACCGTATAATCATTACAACTATGAGTTGTTTGCAAGTTGGCTCGCAATTCAGGATTGAATGACTATATATTGAAACATAGAAGACTATAATTGTCAAGTTAAATACACTTTTTCATCAGAATACACTGTCTTATTTCGTAGTCAATGAATACACATATGCCAAATTCTAAACATGTGCTTTTTGAAAATCAGACTGTCAAGTGTAAGATGGTTTGAAATAGTACATAAATCTCCCCTGAAGTATCAGACTACAAAAAATACATTACCAAAATTTGAAAAATGGGACAAAAATGAGCCCATTTTGAGAAATAAAATGAAATGGCAATAAGAAAGGGGGAAAAATATTTAATTCTTGAAATGTTTTTCTCACATACTGGCAGAAAAGATAGCATGACTTTCCATTATATAATCTTCTCAATATAAGCATTTATTTGACGGTTATAAAGGTATTCAGAAGAATGAATAACAATGTTGTAAAGCCTGAGCAGTGCACATAAACATGCTGTAGGAGACGTTAACATTAAACTGAAAGAAATAATTATATTTTCAATAAACATGTTCCTACTGGATAATCAATTTTTTACACATCTTACCAGCTGTTTCACACAGCTCAGGTAGTGAAATGGCAGCAGCTGTTATACCAAAACCACATATTACATGCATAGGAGATGCTTTTAATTTTTCATAGGTATCTGCTTATTTGTAAGCAGCCACACTTAACACATATTAAACAAAAATAAGGTAATCATGGGGTGATTAATTCAGAAGAATTTTTAGTACAGTCCTATTTTAGAAATAAATTCTTAACCAATTATTTTTATGTCAGAAGACTTAATAATTCAAATTACACACTACCCTTATTCCCAGATTTAAAAGATTTGTCACAATCAATGTTTTTGAAATATTAAATTAAGAGGTGTCATGGTAATTACTATGGAATAAATAGCAATTAAGTTTTTTAGGCAAATCAGCTCAAACTGTTTGCAGTGAATATTTATACTACTAATATTTTACTGCACAATGCAAGTTGCCTACAAATATAAGATGTAAATTTGTAGAATTGTAGAATTACTTTAAAATATATTCGGAAACTAATTTAATACAGAATTCGTTACTTGGTTGGGAAGCATCTATGCATAATATATCCAAAATAGACAGACATGAAGATAAATAATACAAATTATGTTACCCACTGAATGATAATTATTTCTGTTCTATATTCACAATAGTGAATCTAACATATGCTTTGAGATAGGTAAACAATTTGCAGGGTAAAAAAAGATGATTATTTTAAAATATATATCAGCCAACAACTATAATCCACCATGTAAATATGTACCAGAAATTTGAATTAGCCAAGTACTTACAGCTATATAACAAACTCTTGCTTTTTCTACCAACATCCAGTTTTTCTCCAGATCAAGATGTTTTTCCTTTTTATAACAATTGGCAGCAGCAAGATTAGCTACGAGGGACCTAAAACAATAAAAGAAAAAGAAAATAATATTATAGCCAAACTTGGCATATATTTCTATAGATAATCACCAATATTTTTTTGCAAATTTTAAAATTCACATTTTAATTAATTCTTCAAAACTGATGTTATTAATTTTTAAATAAATATAAATATTAATTTGTTTTGAGAACTTTCTGAGGCATCTATGTTAATTTTTGTTCTAAACAACACCTGGTATTTTAAGAAACTGGCATAAAGTTGCCTTTTGATACTAAAATAGGATCTACTTTTTACACTTTAATACTTCAAAATGTAGTTAAGAAATAAAGCTACTAACTCATTATATAAATCTATGCAACTAAACATTTTTATAGTAGGAAAATATAAAAATAAATATCAACATACTATAGCTGTCTATTTAAGGCTTTAAAAGCCAAGTATAGAATTAATTTCACAAAGATACTTATAAATGTAGACCATACTAACTAAGAGGAATTAATTTGTAAACCATTACATTTTAAGGACTGAAATCAATTAGAATTGTTTTCTATAGGTGAAAAGTACCTTGACTAGTCCAGTTTTAGAACTGGAGTATCTAAGAAGGATGTTGCATTTACAATCTTGCTATGAGTTGAGTGCAGTGGCTCAAAGCTGAAACCTCAGCTCTTTGAGAGGCCGAGGTGGGAGGATTGCTTGATGCCAGGAGTTTGGGGTCAGCCTGGATAACACAGCCAGAACCCATCTCTACAAAAAATTTTAAAAATTAGCTGAGGATAGTGGTGCACATTTGTAATCCTAGGGATTCAGGAGGCTGTGGTGGGAAGATTGTTTGAGCCCAGGAATTTCAGGCTGCAATCATGCCACGGCATTCCAGGCTAGGTAACAAGGCAAAACCCCATCTACAAAAAAAATGAATAAAAAATAAAATCCTGCTACAAGTTTAGGTTAATTAAAAAGAAATACAATAATTATTTACATTATAAACAAATTAATAAAAATACTTTCCTTCCTCATATTGCTCCAGAATTTGCAAAATTACTTGCCAGTTTTTCTTTTTCTAATTAAATGGTAACAGCTACAGCTTACAAAAAAAATAATATCATTTGAGACTTTGGTAATATGTTCGATTACACTGTTAAAAAAAAAAAACTTGATTCTCTTCCAAAATGTATTTCCACTCATCTATCTGCCAATTTACTACTGAAGGATACATCTGTTTACGCTCAAGTAAATGAAGGAAAGAAAGAGTAATATACATCAACATATTCATGTGCAAAATAACTACGTTACAAACTTAAGAAAATTTAGACCTAATTTATAAAAATATTTTAGTAATTATGACTTTAGGAAAATTATGACAAAATGGCTGCTAAATAAAAGCAAACACTTCTGGTACCAGATACTAAACTCTATTTTGATAATGAAACTACTTTTTGATGGGAAACTACACAGTTTCTCCAAAAGAAAAATGTAAGTATTCTTTTTTGAGACAGTTTTGTTTTTTTGCCCAGGTTAGAGAGCAATGGCTCGGTCTCGACGCACTGCACCCTCCACCTCCCAGGTTCAAGCAATTCTCTTGTCTCAGCCTCCCAAGTTGCTGGGATTACAAGCGCCCTCCACAATGCCGAGCTAATTTGTTTTTTGTATTTATAGTAGAGTGGGGGTTTGCCATGTTGGCCAGGCTGGTCTTGAAATCCTGGCTTCAAATGATCCACCCACCTCAGCCTGCCGAAGTGCTGGGATTACAGGCATGAGCCACTACGCCTGACCAGAAAAATAGAAGTATTCTTTTATCCCAATGTATTTGATTCTGACTTTGAAGAGAAAGAACCTGGATCAAGAAAGATACTGCATTACCCAAACACTTTTATATCTGAAATTTTTTGTTTTGTTTTTGTTTTAGAGACAGGGGCTCACTCTGTGGCCCATACTGGAGTACAGTGGGTGGTACGACCCCAGCTCACTGCAGCCTTGACCTCCTGGGCTCAAGCAATCCTTCCACCTCAGCCTCCCAAGCAGCTGAGACTACAGGTGCACACCACCATCCCCAGCTAATTTTTGTATTTTTTGTAGAGATGGAGTTTCACCATGTTGCCCGGGTTGGTCTTTAACTCCTGAGCTCAAGCGATCAGCCTACTTTGGTCTCCTGAAGGGTTGGGATTACGAGGTGTGATCACCATGGCCAGCAATTTCTGAGTTTTTGCTAGTGGCAGCAAAGGTTACTGGGCCTATCCAAAACAACTGATCCAACTCTATTAGGTTCTAGAATTTATATAATGATTTAGATACTGAAGATTTCTCCCCAATATTTGATTCCCATATCATCTAAACAATATAATCACTTTAACTATAAAATTAGTATAAAAGTTAAGTCTTTGACATCTAGAAGATCTAATATTATCATAATTTTTTTTTTTTTTGAGACAGAATCTTGCTGTGTTGCCCAGGCTGGAGTGCAGTGGCGCAACCTCGGCTCACTGCAACCTCGCCTCCTGGTTCAAGCAATTCTCCTGCCTTAGCCTCCAGAGTATCTGGGATTACAGATGCACGCCTGGCTAAGTTTTGTACTTTTAGTAGAGACAGGGTTTTGCCATGTTGGCCAGGCTGTTCTCAAACTCCTGCCCCTCAGGTAATCCACCCAACTCGGCCTCCCAAAGTGCTGCAATTACAGGCATAAGCCACCACACCTGGCCATAACTGTTCTTTAAGACAGCCATTTAGCATACCAAAACAATTTAGTAATTTTACTGTAGCCTAAGTGATTGTCAGAAGAAAATTTGACCTACTTCTCACTAAAGGGAAAACTTTCCACCTGCAGATTAAACCTGGTCTTGAGAAAATTAAGGACAAAGGTCTAAACAAGCATGTTTCAACATTTTTTAGTTGTTTTGCTTTTTTTTTTCCTCCTTGAATCCCATATTTCAATGTTTGAACACTGGGTGGTTTTATTTATTGAAATTTTAAAACCATAAAATTCTCCTGTACATTAAAAAAAATTAAAGGTCTAAAAATGGCTTTCATACCCTAATAATTTTTTAATATTATATTTTAGTTATTTAGTAAATACTATGCTTATTGATCCCCAGTATCCAGAATAGTCCATTCCTTAATATGCCTCTGCTGGAGGTCAAGTAGTGAACAATAAAGCAAGTAAACAGAAGAAATGGAGCAACATGGTGGTAGAGAGGAGGAAGAAAGCAGAGGAGGATGAAAAGGGGAAAAAGGAAGGGAAAAAACGGGAAAAGGAGAAGGGAATGAAGGAGGGCAGACTAAATATTTCCAACTATGAGTAATACAAAATTTCTAGTGAATCACTATTTAAAAAGAGGTAATCTTTGATGATTCCAACAACATAATAGCTAGGGCAGATAATTTGTTTTTTCCCTTGCAAAGGGAAAAAAATCTGTGTTGATATGGTAATAATGTTAATAATGCATGAATACACTGAGGGAGGATCTCTATGTGGGTACAAAAGAACAAACAACCAATATATGTAGGGCCCTGAGAGAGATATTTCAAGTTCATATAAAGAATAATTTTCTAATAAGTAAGGGTATATAGAAATATACTTGTTTGTTTCATTAGTGGTATATTACCAATGACTGAGTTTATTTAATATTAATAAATTACTATTTGCCAGAAATGGTTTAGATGACCTAAGCCATATGAAACTGAATGTAATATATTTTATGTACATAAAATACATGGCTGGGTACAGTGGCTCACACCTGTAATCCCAGCACTTTGGGAGGCCGAGGCAGGCAGATCACGAGATTGAGACCATCCTGGCCAACATGATGAAACGCTCATCTCTACTAAAATTACAAAAATTAGCTGAGCGTTGTGGCGCACACCTGTAATCCCAGCTACTCAGGAGGCTGAGGCAGAAGAATCACTTGAATCCAGGAGGTGGAGGTTGTATTGAGCCGAGAAGTCACCACTGCACTCCAGCCTGATGACAGAGGGAGACTCTGGGCAACAGAGCGAGACTCTGTCTCAAAAACAAACAAACAAACAAACAAAAAAAGAACCCCACATATACACTTACAGACACACACACACACACACACTCTCTCTCTCTCTCTCTCTCTCTCTAATATTCCAACTTCAGGATATAGTGAAAAGAACATTGTTTCTAATTCAAGTTTGGCAACAAACTAGCTACAAGGCATTCAGCAAGATACTTGCCTTTTCTGATTCTAATTATAAAAAGTAAAGACTGGACTAAATAATCGCAAACTTTTATTCCGTTATGCCTCATGAATTCAACGGCATGTTTAACAAACATAAATTTAAAAACGATAAAGGAAAACTGATATAAGAAAGAAACATTTATCAAAATTCCAAATTCACATTGGAATTCAGATTTTACCAGTGTTTAAATAGCCAATTAGTAAAGTGCTTCCCTTTGAATTACACTGACCTGTTGCCACCAGTGATGCATGCAGCACATGTTCCTGTCGGCTGCTCATTCTGCTCGTAGTAATGAGCATCCACATGGGCTTCAGCAGCTTTTCTCTTCAGTATCTCCCCAAATTTATCTATCCCAATGCATCCAAAAAATGTTGCTGCTTTGTATGGCTGTTGAATCATCCACTGTAAAACAGGAACATAAATAATTTAATGGGTCAAAAAAATGGTACACATTGTTCAATATTCTGCCATGGGTAGTGATGTGAAAGGAATGTTTTATGAGAAATTGTGGCTGTTATGAAAGGAATTTCAATTCTATACTACCACTTATGATAAAAGAAAAAAACTTGATATAACAACCATGTAATATCTTATACTGCTTTAAGGAGAGAAATAAAAGTACAGAGAGTAGTTGAGGAATCAGCAGCTAAAATCATACAGACCTTAAGACAAATGTGGGCTTGATATAGGAAAATAATAGTGGGTCCCAATATAAGCAGTCTAGCACTGTCACAAAAAGAGCAGAATCCGTCTTGATTGAAGACTGTCTGGATTCAAATCTTGCTTCTGCCACTTACTAGTTGCATGAGCTACAGCATGGCATTCAACATTTCTCATTTCACTCATGTTTAAAGTGGATATATAATTACAAATACACCTCATAAGATCACTGAGGATTAACTGAAATGATGTAAATTAAAGTACATGCAATGCTGAGCATGGTACTCAGCACATGGTAAACAACATATATTAGCTGTGGCTATTATGACTGTCATACTTATTATAGTAATTTATACATAAATTAAGCTAAAACATGCTTGTATCTAGAAAATTATTTAAAAAATTCAGAAACTGTTACAATTCTAATTACAAATATCTCATTTTTTCATTGAAGTAATTATTATAAATTTTAATGTCAATGGATTTCTTGTAAGATGCATACATTTCACAGATTTGAACTTTTTACCTTTCATAATTATCTCAAATCCCTGAGTGCTTTAATACTCTATAGTGATTCTAAAGCTAACACCTGTTTAGTTTCAAACACTTAAAGGTAGCAAAATAATCTACAAATAATCTACATACAAATCAAAAGACATCAAAATAGATTTTGATAAAATCTGTTGTCAAACATTTGGAATATAAAGGAAATACATGCATGTTTAGGAGGTAAAAGGATGAGGAGAAAAAAAAGTAACAAAGGCAGAACTGTAGAAATGAGATATAGTAACAGCCTGATAACCAGCAACGCCACTTCTAGGGATTTATCCTGAAGAGACTCATTTGCAATATAAAACAGCACACACATAAGTATTGAGATGTTATCTGTAATGGCAAAGTGTTGGAAACAAACCAGAAGTCCATCCGTAGAAGATCAGTTGATTATGACATATCTACACAATGGAGTATTCAAAAACTCCCATAAAACAACACAAAACAAGGAAAAGCTCTATGGAACACTCCATCTATAAAAAGTAATTTCCAGGATATTTTGTTAAGTTTAAAAAAAAAATCAACTCTGAAAGGTACAAAGGCTTTGTTTAAAAAAGAATAAAACTTAATAACATATATATTATTTTCAAATATAGGGGTGCAGCTTCAGGACATTGGATTTAGCAATGATTTCATAAATATGGCAACAAAAGCAAAAATAGATAAATGTGATTACATCAAACTTTACTTCTGCATAGCAAAGGAGGCAATCGACAGAGTGAAAAGGCAACTTGTTTCCAAACCATATATTCAATGAAAGGTTAACATCTAGAATTCATAACAAACTTCTAAATGAACAATAAAAATACAAATAATGTGATCTTAAAATGGGCAAAGGACTTGAACAGACATTTCTCCAAAAATGACATGTAAATGGCCAATAAACATATGAAAAGATGTTCAACATCATTAATCACCAAGGAAATGAAAATCAAAACCACAATGAGATATCACTTCAAATGATCAGGATGGTCACTATCGAAAACATAGAAAATAAGAAGTGCTGGCAAAGATGTGGAGAAGTGAATGAACCCTTGTGCAGTGTTGGTGGAAATGTAACATGGTGCAGCCACTATGAAAAACAGTATCGAGATCCTGAAATTAAATTAACATATAGTCAAGTAACCTGACTTCTGGGTATACAGTCAAAAGAATTGAAAGCAGAATTTCAAAGAGATATTTGCTCCATGTTCATCGCGGCATTATTTGTAATAGCCAAGAGGTTAAAGCAACCCAGATGTCCATCAACCCAGTATCAACAAAGGATAAAGAAACAAAAGAAGGAAATCCTGTCACATGCTACAACATAGATGAACATCAAGCACTTGCTAAGTGAAATAAGGTCTGTCACAAAAAGACACATATTATATGATTCCATCCATACAAAGTATCTGAAATAGTCAAAATCATAGAAACAAGGTAGGAAGTTGGTTATCAAGGACTTAAGGGAGGGAAGCGGAAGAATTAGTTTAGTTGGGTACAGAGTGTCAACACTGCAAGACGAAAAAGTTCTAGAGACTGGCTGTGTAACAACATGCATATACTAAATGGTACATTTAAAAATGGATAAGATGGTAAAGTTAATGTTATGGTTTTTACTACATGAAAAAAAGAACATATATATTCTTGCCTGAAACTCCTGGGTTCAAGAGATACTTCCAGCTCAGTCTTCTGAGTAGCTGGGACTACTGCAAGCCACTGCACCCAGCCATATATATTCTTTTAGTATAGATACTATACTATATGCATACATAAAATAAATATTTTTTGTGTTTGTTAATTTTGTAAAAAGAAACACAAAGAATAAACTAGAAATGAAAAATGCTTTTCTCTGAGAGTGAGTGGGAAAGGAGTAGAGGAATAGAAATAGAAGAGTTCTCTGATGTAGCATAACATACAAATTTGACTTCTGAAACATGTTAAAATTTTGCATTTTCAAGCAATAAAATTTAATTTGAATTTCAAATTCCATTAGAAGAAAAACAAATTATTGAGTTGAATATAACAGAAATGAAAAATCAAGAAAGGTATCAAACTGTAACATAAGCATACAGAAAATATAACGCAAATAATTTTTCAATATGTTCTTCTGACAATACAATCTTCATGGGATACATTATAAGGAACAAAAACAACAAATAAATCAAACTTTATTTAGTAGGTTTATTGTTGGTTATGTTATTGGTGAAGCTATTTTGTGTGTATTGTAGGAAAGAGCAAATGAATATCAAGTTGATGCTAGGTCTGCTAAATAGGGTAAGGAAAATACAAACATAGAATGAGGCAAGAGAAGCAGGTTCTAAGCAAGAAATCTGAGGGATGCTATCTTAACCATTATCAATTAGCATTATCAATAAAGCCATAAACCTTATGACGTAATGCAATGGGAAATACACAATGTTACTTATGTAATATTATTGCCTAAAATCATGCGAATATGTCTACAATGTGGCACATTTTACAAGCAACTGAGTTGGACTCTTAAAGAAGGAAATACCTTGATCAAAAAGGT
>PVKP010031991.1:0-26422 GCA_004027715.1 Plecturocebus donacophilus | reverse complement strand
GACGTGAGCCACCATGCCCAGCCAAATTTTTAACTTATAATTTGCATCATATAGGGAGAACTTAGACATTTCTGTGGATGAGGTTCAGGATCTGACTTTACATTTTAAAATGATCTTCTGATAGCAGTGTTGAGAATATCCTGCAGAGAAAATAGGTAGATGCCTAGAGACAGGTTCACAGGCTATTGCAATAACCCAGGCAAGGGACGATGGAGGCTTGGAAGGAGTGCTGACATGTCCAGATATTGGGTATAATTTTAAGGCAGAAACCAGAGGATCTACTAGGTGATGACACTGGGGATGTAAAAGAAAAAGAGAAGTCAAGAATGAGTATAAGGATTTGTTTAATAAAGTTTTTAAAAATTCAGTTAGCACTGAACATAGAGGGTGTTTAGAGGGGAAGACGAGGCATTTATGTTTTGGAAATTTCATTTATAATGTCTATTAGTCAATGAAGAGTCTAGATTGCATGGGGATGTTCAGGAAAAATGCATAGTCTCTCATATGATTGGTGTTTATACTCAAAAGACGAGATGAAATTCTCAAGGGAATGAGTATAGACTGAGAAGATGAATGATTCAAAGGTTGAGCCCAGAAATACTGTAAAGATAATAGGATAAAGAGAGGAACCACTACAAGACATGAAGAAGATGGAAGAATACACAGGAGAAGGCACACTCCTAAAATAAAGTATCAAGGAAGATATTCACAGCCTCTGTTAGATGCTGCAGATGGGACTAATTCAGAATACAGTCTGATTCAAGGGAACAGCAGTGCTGATGCTGGTGGGAATGAAAGAACCTTAGCAGAGGAGTGGTGGAAATGAAAGAATGCTTCCAAACGGGCTCAAGAGACAGTAAGAAGAAAAAGAGACAAAAAGTAGTGACAACTTTTTGAGGGGTTTCTATGTCAAGGATGACATGGAGATTAGACTGTGCCTGGAGAAGCAAGACCAACAGTGTCTTTTATTTTTAATGAGAGATGTTATGTGCTGAAGAATGGTCCTCCAGGGATGTCTAAGTCTTAAGTCCAGGAGCCTGTGACCATGCTACCTAATGTGGCAAAACAACGACAACAGCAACAACGAAGACCTTGCAGGTTGAATAAGTGAAAAGTCTTTAGATGGAGAGATTATTCTGGATTATCTGGGTGCATCCAATGTAATGACAAATATCCTATAAGAGGGAGTAGAAGGGTCTGAGTCGTAAATGTGACAACAGAAGCAGAGGTAGGAGTAATGTGACGAAGGGACCAACGATCCATTTGTAAGCAGCTCCTGGAAGCTGGAAGAGGCAAGTAAATGGATTTTTTACTAAGGCTTCCATCAACAAACAACTATGCCAGTATCTTGACTTTAGAAAATACTTCCACAATTGTATGATGATATATTTGTGTTGTCTTAAACCACCTATGTGAACAGTTTATTCACAGTAACTTTAGAGAAAGCAGAGTGTAAAGCATCATATATTGCCAAGTGGGTAGATGTGACGGAAAAAATTACAGGTGGATATTCTTTGCACACTGCTCACTTTTTGTGAATTACACAGGAAGCCTTCAGGAGCTATGTGGATGTGTGCAGGGCTGGTAGATGTTTACATTTACCCTGAGTTGAAGTTGAGTCAGTTGTGTATGGTAAAATTTGAAAGGAACAAGTAGTTTGAGCTTGTCTATGTGGTAAGAGAAGACAGGTCATAATGACTGTTGAGAAAAAAAATGAAAATATGGTAAAATCTGTGAATTACAAGCCTGAGTAGGGAGGCTATTCAGGGCCTGTAGAGGCCTTTCAGTTAAAGACCCAGATACTCACACATTCTGTTAGACATAAAGATTTACACAATGTTTAGAACTGATGAATATTTGGATATTTTGTAACACTTTAACTTACTGCGTTTTGCATTAGATTATTACTTTTTAAAACTTAGAAACCCATAAGATTGCAAGTATAGGTGGGAATAGTAACTATGCTGTGCCTCTTCTGGTGCATTTATTTATTTATATGTGTGTTCATTCATTCAGTGCCCATTTACTTATTCACCTCACACTTATGAAGTGTCTATTTCGGGTTCTTCAACAGACATGGCCCCCATACACCTACATCAGGAGGGGCCCAGAAAGGATGATAAGAGTGCAATTGGAAACAATCAACTGTGAGATATTAAAGTGCTATGTGACCAATAGGTCCACCCTGATATCATGATCCATAAACGCAGCTGAATAAGTCCAGGTGACTCAGCAAAGTCTCAGAAGAGAGAATCAAAGACTGAATTTGAAGTACTTGAAGCTGAGCTTGGAAGGACGAGGAGTTTTTCAATACAATTTTCACCAAAATTGTGGATTCCAACAACAGATTTTATGATAATTGTTCATTTTAATATTCACATTATTTACATTTTGATAAACAAAAGCAAGAATATATATAATGAGATATCCCAGATTTTCTATATTATAATTTTAAGGAGTTATGATTTGTTTTTCTGTAAAATTCAGTTTATTAGGAGTTGGTAAAATAATTTTCTTAGAAGTATCTGAAAACCAAGGGACTTGTTAATGAGATTTTAAAATGTTCATATTTGGGTTATAAATGTTTTCAATTAATCACATTATCACTGCTTGAAAAATTTACATAGACTGTATATGTAAAACACACCTATCTCTGGCAACGTTTAGAAAAATAGTGCATCAATACATGTGACCTAAAATATTTACCCTGTGGCATTTAAATTAAGCTGATTAATATTATTTATCATCCTGTCTCCACAAAGTAAATGGCTGCTAAGACTTAAGGAACAGAGAATATCTCAGATGTTAATACATTTCTCATGTTTATTTTATAATAATGAATTAATAACTACGCATTGTACGAAGTGTAGGAGCTAACTTCATCTTGCACACTGGTCACCGAGGGCTGTATATATTACTTTTTGTGGTATCACTATATTTTAACAATACTATAAAAGGAAATTGGAATTTATGGTTAACAGAAATGTCTCTGAGAAGCAGAGAATGCTGTTATTAGGGGTCTAAACATCATCTGATCCTCTTTTTGGGAGAAAGAGTATTCATGTTTTATCATACCTTGTCCTAATTTAAGTGTCAAGCTCTCATTTCTTAGGGACCAGCAAAAACAACAGTTCATAGCTGCATGACCATGCAGGTTTATTTTATATCACTTGCTTTTTCTGTCTTTTCCATGTGACTCTAGAGAAAATATCACTTTTGTAACATTATACTCATAGTTCTTTAACCTGCCCTTCCACTCTGAGTGGGCATATTTGATTCCCTGGATGTTCATAAATCGGAACCTACATCTATCACTGGGAAAACAAATTAAGTGGAGTAGAAGGATACATCCTGCTGATAAAGCAGGCATGCTTCTGACTCAGAATGGGAGGAATCATGTTATGTACCATGAGAACTCAGCAATGATGGGTTTATCTCTCCTGTAATGTTCTCTCTGATAGCAGTGGGAATTCTCTGCATTAGAACCAGATGTGTGGTGGTTTGTAGGATCTAAATACTGCAACTGAGGAATTCTTAGCAACGAAATTGTTGAGGGTTTGTTTAGTGCAGGCAATATTTGCGATATGGCTTTCTCTTAATATGTAGAAAGCACATATTAAGCAGATATAAACGTCAACCATAGGCTCGTATTCCATGCCAGGCTAGTAATAGTGGCAGTAGAAGAGCAAGTTCAGAGTGCCTAAGACTCAGTTAATTTTGTCCTAACATAGAACATGGTGGGTTTCTGTACAATTATTGTTTCTGGCAGGAGTGCAATTACTAACCCAGGAAATCTCTCTGCCACAAACCCTGTGGCCTGATTGCAGAAATTTTTAGACCAGATTTCTTTTTTTCAGCATCGCACAGGTAAGTTTTACGACAATTTTAATTTTTTGTAATCATAGTTAAATGTTTCCTTGAGGGAATACATTCATTAATACAACTCGCATAATAAATTCATTTCACTTATTAAAGAGTTAAAAATAAAATTAAAAATTCTATACCTAGTATACTTATAGTAGTTAAGAATATTAACTTTAATGAATATTCTTTGAAAATACACTTAAGTATTCGACTTTGAAAAGGTGTTATGTAAAAGTAATGTGTTTGCTTGCAAACAAAAAACATCAGTATTCAGTTGAATCCATAACCATTTCTTGCTTGATTATATCAGAATGAAAATACTGTATCCATATCTTGTAATAATCTATGTGATAGACTAATCCACAAATAATCCAAATATCCGAGAATTTTACCTGAATACTTGAGGTCTGGTTGCATAGTATCTTCCCATCTGTGTCGACATTGGTTGGATCTCACTGATCAAAGTTCTTTGAGTGCAATAACATTAGCAAAAAATTGCACTAAACATTAATATATGCTAAGTACTCCATGTATTTTGCTTAGCCAGACTGTGTGTGTGTGTGTGTGTGTGTGTGTGTGTGTGTGTGTGTAAGTGGTGTGTGCATATGTATATTGGACAAAGAGACAGTGAGACAGACACAGAGAAGACTACATTAAACTCATGTGCAAACCATTAGGAGTCACTTTCCCAGGATTTAAGGGTACATGAGGCAGGCGTAAAGGGACTGAACTGAAGCACCAATCAGCAGGGGCACATCCATTTATGGACTTCGAAGCTTCTAAAATTTGAAGAGAAGACACAGATTAATAAAAATAACTGTATGTTTGTGTATTTTACAAATATGTATAACATAACTGTGGATACCCATTGCTAAGGCCCATCCCAGCAAGATGGAGTGGTCACATAGATCAGTGGTTCCCAACCTTTTTTGGACCAGAGACTGGTGCAGAAACAATTGACCAGGGACAATTTTGTCATGGACCCAGGAGTTGGGGATGGTGTCAGGATGAAAGTTCACAATAGGGTTCACAATAGGGTTCCTGCCCCTATGAGAATCGAATACCCTGGCTGATCTGACAGGAGGCAGAGCTCAGGTGGTAACACTCCCTTGCAGCTGCTCACCTTCTGCTGTGCAGCCGGGTTCCTAACAGGCCATGGACCAGTCCCAGTCCGTGGTCCTGGGGTTTGGGAACCCTGGTGTAGAGGGCAATGATGTTTAAATGTTATTCATTTCATGTCTTAGCTAAGGCCACTATTACAGAATATCATAGACTAGAATGGCTTAAAAACATGTCCTTCTCCTAGGCCTGGAGGCTGGAAGTATGAGCAGAGGGTGTCAGCATGGTTGCATTCTGGTGAAGGTTCTTTTCCTGGTTCACAGATGTCTGGCCTCTGGGTACGTCCTCACATGGCACACAGAGAGGGAGAGTTCCAATCTCTTTATTCCCTTTTGAGGGCACTAATCCCGTGCATGGGGGTGCATCCTCATAACCTAATTACCTCTCCAAAGTCCCACCTCCAAATATCATCACAATGTGTAAATCTGAGGGGGGCACATACATTCAGTTCACAGTGCTATGGCATCAATCAACCTTTGCCAGTGTCTGCCTGGGGACTGAACAGTCCTCATTCTGTCATTCAAGACTGACTTGTATGCACCACAGCCCTCTCTTTTCCTTGTGGTGTGAATTGTAACCAATGTATTAACAACCTCTCTTAGCATCCATTTAGCATGTTCTAACAGATTTATTCATTTCCAAAATGCCATGAATGTTAAAGAAAATATACATAATACGGTTAGTACAGTGCCTAAGAAATAGGCACCCAATAAATAGTACTTCCTGTAAAACTGTTTGTGAACTTCGTGAAATCAAATGAGGCCAGGCACGGTGGCTCAGGCCTATAATCCCAGCAGTTTGGGAGGCCGAGTCCAGCAGATCACCTGAGGTTGGGAGTTAGAGACCAACCTGAACAACATGGAGAAACCCCGTCTCTACTAAAAAAAGCAAAATTAGCCATGTGTGGTGGCACATGCTTGCAGTCCCAGCTACTCGGGAGGCTGAGGCAGGAGAATTGCTTGAACCTCGGAGGCGGAGGTTGTGGTGAGCAGAGATGGTGCCATTGCTCTCCTGCCTGGGCAACGAGTGAATCTCCATCTCAAAAAAAAAAAAAAAAAAAAAACAATGGAAGCATTCACTGGGAGAATACAATGCCTACTGTTCTCACTCTCGCCTTCCCCACAGACGGCATGGTAACAGTTGGCTAGAGGTGCCCGCACTGCAGGCACAAACTCCTGTGGGATGTTGATGCCCAGAGGCTTTGCTTCCCCTCTGGACATAAGTTTAACTGCCCTCTTGGCTTGGGAAAGAAAAATTGACTTTGTGTCTCACTGTTTTAAATGCATGATTGGAATTTTGTTAGCAACTATCCCTAACAAAGGCAAGACTGTCATTCATGTTGAAATCATGGTGGGAATTGGGATGTTTGAGCATCATAAAGTTAGACGTCAGAGGAATCTTGCTGACATTTCTTTTTCACTCCCTTACTTTTAGTCTGCGAGACTGAAGCTCAGAGCAGAGAATCACAGAAGCAAATTGCTGAAAGCTCCGTAACCAAGAACCAGAGATAGATGTCCCCAGTCCCTCTCTGCAAGATAAGGTGATATCCTTGAGCATGCATCCTCAGGAGGAGGGGCTGGGTCCTGCTCTTCCACAGACCCTGCCTGTGACCTCTTCCCTTTGGAGTCACTTTTCATCATGCTACTCTTCTACTCCTTGTATTTTCACATGCTTTGCTTATGCCTTTTTCTTTATTAGAATAAAAATATTTTAAGGGTTTGTGTTGGATATTAACAATGCCAATGCTGTTCTGTGGCAGGAAATACCTGATATTAGTCATGGAATGTACGATTATAAAATAATATGGAAGTATTGATATGACTGAGTTTACAGAATATTTTCGGATTCGTTACATAATGACAAATGATTCAGTCAGCATTGTGAGATTGGTTGTAACCCTGCCTTACAGATAAGAATCCTGGCTGGGCGCAGTGGCTCATGCCTGTAATCCCAGAACTTTAGGAGGCCGAATCGTGTGGATCACAAGGTTAGGAGTTCGAGACCAGCCTGGCCACTATGGTGAAACCCCATCTCTATTAAAAATACAAAAATTAGCCTGGTGTGGTGGCGGGCATCTCTAGTCCCTGCTACTAGGGAGGCTGAGGCAGGAGAACTGCTTGAACCCAGAAGGCAGAGGTTGCAGTGAGAGATCACGCCACTGCACATAGCCTGGGTTACAGAGTGAGACTCTGTCTCAAAAAAATTAAAAAAAAAAAAATCCTGAAAAATCTGAGGGGTTTACCCAGGATCACTCTCACTGAAACTTTCTCTACTAATTTTTAAAAAATGGATACTTTTTCTCTCTGCAGTAAGTCCAGGCACTGGAGTGGTGGCAGGGTGGGGAGGCTGTTTGGAGACAATAATGGCTATGAATTTGTTCAAATCATGTTAATTAAATATTGAATGCTTTTTGTATGTCAGACACTCCCATAGATACCATCAGAAATGAACTGGACAAGGCTCCTCCTACCAGTGGAACCTACATTCTAGAGATGCTGTGCCTACCACTATGGGATTTAAGGTGCCGTAAGACAAACTTGTTGGCTTTAGTGTAATGCAAAGGAAAAAAAAAGCATATAAAGAATGGTGACTGTCCAAATAGTATGCAGGAAGAAGTTCAAGGAATTAAAAAAAAAAAGATAAGATTGAATTAAGGTTAGAATTATATAAAAATTTCATCTAAGTAGGGCAGATAAATATTATAAAACATATGTATTATATAGATAGTATATCTATACACTAGACACATGTATCTGTGTATACACTAGACACTGACATGCATAATATAAATGGTCTATATAAATAATATATGGCTTGTACATATTACACATACATATATATATATACATAAATATGTCTGTCTTAATCGATTACTTAGTAAATAACCTTGGAAAATTTACTTAACCTCCACTTCCTCATTATCAGTTAAGTGGGGCTGGTAATAGCATGTAACTGTAGGGTTTTGTTGGGAAGCTTCACTGAAGTACTGAACCCACTGTCTGGTTTCGAGTAAGCCCATGAAGTGAAGTCTGTAATGCTATGATCACTGCTGTCATTACACTGTGCCAGGTCATGCTCACAATAATTTTCCTGCACAATAGATTGCAAATTCCAACATTTCTAAGTATCCTCTGCCTTTATTCTAGGAATTATTAATTTAAAAATTCCAAAAATTTCATGTAGTAATAAAATGCATGAAACAAGAAAACAATCACGTTTCTAAAGTCACTGCTTCTTCCACTGCAGAATAGAGACTTGAGTTTCTTCATCTCTCCTCAGTTGGTGTTATGCCCAGCTTGTCTGTAGATGATGTTTGCACAGCATATTCACCCATACAGAGTCAACAGCTACAAGCAGGAATGATGCACGAGAACTGATCAGAACTAGTTCCAGCATCACAAAACTGATACAGATGATAGTGTGATCTGCTTACTTTAAGGATGTTCTTGAAATGAGATTTGAAAACTTGTTGTCTTCTCTCCTGCTGGGAGATACCAGAAGAGTTAGCCAACACTACATCATTAAACTAGAATTAGGAGACAGCTAAAGTGAAGTTATCCATGTGGGCAGTCATTCTGGATGGCTCTGTTGATAGTACCATATTTTAGCTACAGTTGGCATTCTACAAGGAATTGCAAATGTTTACAGATACTTTGAGGGAAAGAGTCTTTGTGCTGTAGGGTTTGGCATGTGGAAAAGTTTGCTAAGAAAAGATGACATAAAAGCATATTTTATCAAGTCTATTTTTGTGTTGCATTCCTCCATATTTAGAAGACTTTATATTTGGAGTTATTTGGAGACTGAAGATTAAATGTTTCCCCATCCCCAGCCTTGCCTGTCATCTTCTGCCTTCCCACCATCTCTTAGTAATAGATCATTTTGAAATTTTTCAATACTATAAGGAACCAACTTGTTTGAATTATGTTCAACTTGAGTTGCTTGTTCGCTTTCATGCTGTTTTCAGAATGTTTTAAGTTACATTTTTTAGTCTTTTCTAAAATCATTCGATGTGTCAACAGCAAAGAATTTCTGCTCAAGAAAACATAAAATATGTAATAATGATTAAATTGGGGTGAGAAACTGGAAAACATTTCTATAAATCGTCAATTATTTCCTTGAGGTCTTTGCTACAAACATTTCCCAGGAAAGTCTTGCCAAGAAAGTCGAACTGAAATTTTTTCTGGTTTGGGCATGATGATCTCAAAAATATCTCAGGTTGCAATATAAATTATATGCTCATTCTAGTCATGACTGTGTTTTGTTTTGTTTTTTAACCACAATTCTCAGCCTTAGTAAAAACCACAATTCGCAGTCACTGTTATCTTTTCAAAAGGAAACTGTGTTATCATTGATGGGCGGAGCCTAAGCTCTCCCTAAGGTCATGCATCATGATGAGATTTACACAATGCAGCACTAAGACAAGCCATGCCCAGTTTTATCTGCAACTACTTTCTTTGCTGACTTTGAATGTGTCATTTATATCTCTGGGCCTCAGTTTTCTTATCTCTGAAATTAAGAAATCAAACAAAAATTATTTTCCACTTGTGGATGAAACAGCATCTAACCACCACCGTTTCCATTCACTTATGGAATTGTCCGTATTGGGATATGTTTCCCAGGCTTCTGTCCATCTGTTGAAGCCATGAGATCTGTTCTTTCAAATACAGTGCGAGTGGAATCTTTTGTTTCATCTATGTCCAAAGTAATATAAAAGTAGATTTACTCCTCCACTGTCCCATGCTTTGGTTGAATGGCAAGGAGTCCCAGGCACTAAAGAGTGCAGAACACAAATTGCGGTGCCTGGGTGCCTGAGTGTCCATGGGAAAAGTCCCCCGCCCCCCAATCAGAGCCAGTTTTTGGTTTTACATAAGAAAAAGTTCTCTATATTGTTCAGCTCCTGAGACTTCCAGGATTATTTACAACATCAGCCAACTACTAACAGATTCCTTGCCATCTTTGATTTTAACTTGAGTTTTTGCACAGTAGCTATGGACATTTTCCTCCAAATTGTAATCCCTACCAGCCAGAGAGGTCAGATGCAGAAGATGCAGTTTTATTCTTTCTTTGAGAGCTTTTATGAGCTAAAGAAGCATGTGGCTCACAATAGGGGCCCTATCTAGGAGGAGTTTAAACTCTTACAAGGTTGATGGAGAAGGTTTAAGAAAAGTTTATAGCATCCTAAACTCTATCCATTGGAAAAACAATTGCAAACAAGTGTCAGTCTGAAAGCTCTTGCTGTGAAAGGCACTATTAAAAACCCCTCTACTTGGTGGGGTAGATTATGGAATTGTAAGGACAGAAAGATAAAGAGATGCAACACCCTATAGACAAAGAAACACCGCATGCAAAAATGAGTTACGGGAATGGATTAACATCTATGCAAAAAGAATAAAAAATAGGTAGAGATAGAAATATAACCTAAGAAACAAAAAAATAAATACGGCTCCTCATCTTTAATTATTGAAAATTCTTAGACAAGTTCACTTAAGGAAGTATAGGGCAGAGAAGATACAAAGAATGAGAATCACCTTTTGAGACACAGAAATTAGAAGAAGGAAATGACAAGCACCTATTTCTCAGGATTTAACCAATTCCAGGCAGAAAAGCCATGCTAGAGATTCATTGTTTATAGAATCTCTGCCTCTGTGTGTGTGTGTGTGTATAGAGATTTAGATATTATATTTAGATACACACACATATATATACACACATACAGAGATTCTATAATCTCTAGCATGACATTTCTATGAATAACGTATATTTGTGAGTGTGACTATATATACATTATATATATATGTACAAAATATAGTCTTCCTGTGTAAGATTTTAAGGTCAATTTTTGTAAAATTTTATTTGTAGTATGGATTTGATAGTTTTGTAGAGCATTTTTGTGTTTTCATAATTCAAATTTAAAGAAGTGCTTCAGGTATTCATAGAGCCTCCATAGCGATGTTCTGTGGAAATGGCAGTAACTGATAGCCAGTGTTGGAAAGTCAAGTAAAATCCTTAACAAATATTTGGAGTGAGGGAAGATACTATCACAGTTGAGTGCATCATTATGCTAACCTTGTTCAAAATGCCTGCTTGATAATTTTTGTTATGTGTTGGTAAGGGTTATACATACACACACATCTTTGATATAAAACATACACACACACATACACATCTTTGATATAAAACCTACCTATTTAAACTAAAAGTATTTTCAGGTAAAAACCTTAGAACTTTTTTCCTGTTTAGAGAGAAGTGAAAAATTTTACTGTGAAATTATAGTTACTTAGAAAAACTAGCATGTAATATGATAATAACATACTGAATTACAATGTATGTTTAACTGACAAAACTTTGAGAATTCTAAATATAAAAGGAACACTGCCCTCAGATGATCAGAATAAAAGTAAAACAACTTCTCAACCCCAGGGTAGTGATTATATATATCAAATACATAAACCATGGTTATTATTATTTTAGTATCATAGAAAATTTGGGTGTAAGCTTCCTATACATCAAAATAACAAGATGTGTATGTTCTTAATGCCTGATACAAGAAAATATTATTGATTTCTTCTCTGGAACTAGTCACTGAGACTAATTACCTAGATGACGTTACCATATGGCCACTGACCAAGAAATTGGACAAACTTATGAAGGGGTTTCACAGAAGGAATAGTCTTCAAATATTAATAACATACCTAACTTCCAAAAAAAAAAAAAAAAAAACCTAAGCATTTCTGATGCTATTGCTCATTGAACTTTTTGTGAGGAGCTAATTAGATGAGATTGAGCACCTAACCTGAACAAAGTGCAGCTTAAAATGTGTTGGAATGAACAGACAGAATGCCAGCAATCATTAATTTTCAACTTCCAGTGACATAGCTCATAAGTCACTGACACCATTTAGTTTCCCTTGTGTATGTATTAACATGGGAAAGGTATACTGTTTTATGATTTAATATTTTTAACTGGCAAAAGAGAAAATGAAATGCCCCCAAGCCCCACACTACATCGTTACTATCACTACTCTCTAGCAAAATGCCCTCTGCCCTGACAAAGAGTGAGGCAAAATCACAGTCAATAATAATTCTTAGACAGTAGTAAATCTACCTAAAAAATTCTCAAACAAAATTTTCAATGTGGTTAAGTAAACAAGTCAGGGAGCTATAGCAAATTAAAAAAAAAAAAAAAAAAAAAACAGTTAAAGAGGGATTTAAACTTACTGAGAGGAGTTTAATTCCCATTCACCTCTCTCTTTGTAGACCTCTTTACCTACAGCCAGGTTCCAAATGAAAGAATCATTCAATGATAGTTTTGGTACAAATGTAATTTGAAAATACTTATTGATCTGAAATGTGAATGAGTTTTAAAACAGGATTAAATACTTAATCCAAGCTTTTATGTAAACTTAACATTTCTCTAAGAGCTATAAGAAGATACAGTGTTTAAGAAAAAAATTAAGATTGTACAAAACACATTTATCGTTCCTAAAATCGAACCATTTAAAAATGCTCTATAGAAATACATATTGAACGAATTCAGTTGCTAAAAATATTTTTAAAAATCCTATAAAATAAGTAGAACACAAAAGTAGCTAGTGAAGCACTTAAAGACAGTTATACTTGAGGCAAATTAGCCATTAGGGAAACTGGTAATTTGATAGCTATCTTTAGAACCCCAGGTGTTCCTTGACCTCTTCCACTTAACCTCTGGACCCTTAACCTTTTCTCCAGCCAGCCCCCTATGATGATTAATTTAATGTGTCAACTCGGCTGGACTAAGGGACTCTCAGCGGGTAAAACATTGTTTCTGGGTGTGTCTGTGAGGTGTTTTCAAAAGAGATTGACATTTAAACCACAGACTGAGTAAAGGCCACCCTCACCCACGTGTCGTTATCTTCCAATCTGAGGGCCCTTATTAAACAAAAAGACTGAGCCAGAGTGAATTCTCTATCTCTTTGAACTGAGACATCCACCTCTCCTGCCCTGAGACAATGGAATTCCTGGTTCTGGGGCCTTTGTACTCGGGGACTTACATCAGAGCCCCCACCCACGCACCCCAGGCCTGTGGCCTCAGAGGGGAGTTCCATCATTAACGCCCCCGTTTCTCAGGCCATTGGACCCAGCCTGAATTACCAGCAGCCTTCCTGGTTCTCCGGCTTGCAGACGGCATATTGTGGGACTTTTTCCCTCCTTAATTGCATAAGACAATTCCCATAATAAATCTCGTATAAAGATCTATATATAATCTACTATAATCTATTGGTTCTGTTTCCCTATGGCCTTATTACACCTCCCGAAAGTCACCTGCTATAATCCACGCTTACCGCATCCAATTCATATGCTTGGAACCTCTTACCAAGAGGTTTACATCTTCACAGTTTCATCAGCAGCTGTGGAGTCTGTTTTAACCACTATTACAATCAAGCAAAGAGATATTCTACCTTGAGGCATTATTAACATAAAACAAATTTCCCACTTCATTCGTACATCCACAAGGTCAACTGCAAACAGGAAATTCTTTTTACCAAGCCCTCAGATCCTTTGTAGACCACTGCTTCTCTGTTTCCATGGTGAAAGAATGTTTTTTTTCCCCCATATGTCTCAGATTTATACTTTTATAAAATAAAATAAAAATACATCAAAAATAAAAACATGCAGCTCAAAATCCCATCTTTTAATTATAAGATTCAAATGGCTGCGGCGTGGCTCACGCCTGTAATCCCACCATGTCTAGGGGGCTGAGGCGGGCAGATCACCTTAGGTTGGGAGTCCGAGACCAGTCTGACCAACAGAGAGAAACTCCATGTCTACTAAAAATATAAGATTGGCTGTGCATGGTTGCCCATGCCTGTAATCCGAGCTACTGGGGAGGCTGAAGCCGGAGAATCGCTTGAACTCGGGAGGCAGAGGTTGCAGTGAGCCGAGATAGCGCCAAAGATTCAACTTTATTGTGCTTATCCTGTCACAGATCAGAAAGAAAATACCATTTGAAGACCAGCATCTGCCAGCAGGCCGTGTTTTAGGTAATAGACTGCTTCTGGTTTCACCATTTCCCTCAGATGGAATGTCTTAACTCAAGTTTAAATTGTCTTGGTCAGATTTTGAGAAAAAAGTAGACAGTTATCCCTTTAATAATCAAAAATATTCAAAATTGAACTTGAGAATGTACATTGCTAATCAAATTGAGGTTCGTAGTTATTGAATATCAGTTTTTTAGGGGGTCAGTGGAATTATTTTTAAAGCTTGTGTGGTATTTAATGTATCGTTGAGGGAAGACCAAAGGCTTTTTTGAAAGAGCAACTTTAGGTACATCCAAAAGATCAGCAATGCCTTGTTAGAGGTTGGAGAACATTATTTTAGGACAAAGATGTAACAATTAACATTTATGGTCGCTTGCATTAAGCCTAAAACAACGTCAGTTTTAGTGATGCTGTTTTATTGTGTTCCTCCTGGAGCACTGGGGTAGCCAGGTCAAAGAACAACCTGAAGTCATCTATGGGTTTCTTTATTCATTTGAATATTGAGAAAAGTGTGCCTACCCGATGTTTTTGGCTATTTTGATATTTTTAATGGCAAAAATTAGATAATACAATTACATACTTTTTGAAGCCACCATTTTCTCCTGATAATTAGCATCATCAAAATATGTATATGAGTTTGGCTCTATGCTTTCTAAAGCAGGAGATGTATATTCCATTGAGAAAAAAACTATTCTATTTACAGTATTTTAAAATAAAGATAAAGTCAGCTGTGTTGAGAATAAAAACCTATCTCTTAGGCATCTCCCCATGATATTTTTGTCCAGGTCTAAAAATGTCCCAGGTCAGTAACAAACTCACAGAGTTTACTTAATGATGAATTCTAAGAGAAACATTCCTTCCTTCTTTCTTAGCTGGAGTCTTGTCAAGCTGGTGGAGCGATCATCAGTATTAGATTATGTATACTTAAAATTTATTTGAATTGCATGGAAGCTATTGGATCATGGTATGGGGATTAGTAATTTGTGAGTTTGAAAATAAGACAGTCTGCACCAGAATTCCCAACAGAGTGCTCCTGGTGAGCATTAGATGGCAATCCTTGTAAATGTTTAATACTGCTGAAAATTTAAAAACTCATTTTTCAACTTATTAAAAATTTACAGTATTTGAAATGATGTTTGAACATGGTTCTTTCACTACTCCAGTAATATTCTGGTGTTGTACCTTTGCATGTGAGTACTCTGCAGAAGCTGCACAGCATTGAGCTTCCCTTTTCCCTGGACATTTCACAGATCCAATCCTTTTGCTTTGTCTAGTAATTATAGAAATTCATTCTTCTTGAAGGGAGTATCTGGTCTGCATGTGGACACATTTATTTTCTTAATTAATTTTCTATTTTTTTTTTCTGATTAGATATTTTGTCAACTATTGGGAGTGCAATACTGAAATATACTACTATTGTTGATGAATTCTATATTTCTCTCTTCAATGATGTCTATTTTGCTTTCATGTATTTTAGGACTTTTTGTTAGATAAATATTTGCAACTGCTCCCTGCAGAATAAAGTTTTCATCTCTATAAAATATACCTTTTTGTTTTTAGTAATATTTTTTGTATTATTCTTTTGTCTTAAAATCTCTTTTTATAATATTAGAAGAGCTACTACAGCTCTCTTATGTTTATCATTTGTATGGAGTATCTGTTTTTATCCTTTCTCTTTTGAGCTGTATGTTTCTTTGAGTCTAAAGTGTGTCTATTGTATACAGCCTGTAGTTGGATTCTGTTTTTCAATCCAATCTGACACCCTTTGACTTTAGATTGAAGTGTTTAATCCATTTATGTTTACAGTAATTATTGGTAAAGTAGTGGTTTGCTATTTGCTTTCTGTATGTTTTGTATTGTCTGTTTCTTCATTTCTCCATTATTGCCACCTTCTTTTTGTTAAACAGATACTCCTGTGCAATTTAAATTCCTTTTAAAATAACACATTTTTGTGCACTATTTTTTAAGTGGTGCTCTGAATATTACAACATGAACATCAGCCTAAAATAATCTAGTTCAATTTGATATTAATTTCATTCCAACAGTGCATAGAAACCCTGCTGCAATATGGTCTCTATCCCTCATGCTTTTTGTGCTATTATTGTTACACAAATTACATCTTTATACACTATAAACTTATCAATGCTGTTTTTTAAAAGATAGTTTTGATGGAATTACAATCCCTGGCTGAAAGTATTTTCTTTCAGCACTTTATGTATGTCAGACTGCTTAAGTCTGGCCCTCATAGTTTCTGATGAGAACTCAATCATTTTTCATATTAAAGATCTATTGTATTTGATGTTATTTTTCTCTTGCTGCATTCAAAGATTTTCTCTTTGATTTTTGATAGTTTGACTATTATGTTTTCCGTTGGGCATCTGACTTTATTTAACTGGAGGTTTTTTTTAGCTTCTTGTAATTGTAAATTAATATTTTTCATAACCTTTGAGACATTTTGTCCATTATTTTTCCAATATTTTTTTCTCCCATGTCGTTCTCATCTTTCCTCAGAAACTCCTATTACATGTATTTTGGTATGTTTGAATGTATTTTACAGTTATATGAGTCTCTGCTCATCTTTTTTCACTTATTTCTGTGCTTCATACTAAATATTCTGCTTATTTATATATTTTTATGTTCTCTAATCTTTATTCTGCCTGACAAGACATTCTCTTTATTCAATGTTGTTATTTTCATTTCAGTTATATTTTTAAATTCTGAAGCTTCTACTTGGTTCTTTTTATTTATGTTCCATATATCTTTATTGATAGTCTCTATTTTCATAACCTTAGAGAACTGTAGTCCTAACAATTCCAGATGATTGTTATAATTTATTAATGCCCTGAAGCAAGAATTTTTTTTTCTTTGAATCTGAGATATGAGTCATGTCAAATAGTTATATTATTTTGGGAATAAAGTTTATTGAGCAAGATGCTAGAAATATTGTTAAAATAGTCACACAGTTCTGGATTTGGGGCTTTAGAGGGATTTCCAAAACAGGTCACCCTTCTCTTTTCTTGATTAACACACCATAGGGCTGGAGGGGGGAACTGGAGTAGCTTAAGTTAAAACACCACATGCACCATAGTCTTACCGATATTTAGTCATTTTCCTTGGGGAAAGAAAAAAATGGTTTCTAGTTTGTTCTGTGCTTTTGGTTAATTTCTATAGTTCAAAAATAATTTATTTCATTAGTTTTTTAAATATGTTCATGCCTTTGTGGGGCAGAGGATTTAAAACTATCCTCATTGTATAATTTCAAAAGTCTGGTTCCTCTCATTTTTATCATTTTATGCTACAAAATTCTGTACATATTTGCTATGTATATTATTGCTATTTGTTATCACTGATTTTTAAATACAACATTAATTTTGTTCATTTTAAAGTTGTTACTTCTGTCCTCTATGTTATTAATATTATTAGCTTAGTTTATAAAAATAGGTAAGTATAACTTTTGATGGAACTTTAATTGTGTTTTTTTTCTAAAATAAAAATCAATTCAGGACTTCTTGGTTCTGGCATGGCATACAAGGAGACTGAAATTCTTCCCTTCATTGTACATAAATAAAATACAGAACACACTGAAAACTCAACAATTCTTCTCAAATTCAATAGAGAAATGAGATCACAGAGTAAACTGTTACCCACCAAATTCACAAGTATAGAAAATCACAACTTGGCGGGACTTGGTGACTCATGCCTGTAATCCCAGCACTTTGGGAGGCAGAGGCGGGTGGATCAGCTGAGGTCAGGAATTCAAGACCAACTGGCAAAGCCTGTTTCTACTCAAAAGTACAAAAATTAGCCAAGTGTGGTGGCGGGTACCTGTAGTCTCAGCTCCTCAGGAGGCTGAGGCAGAAGAATCCCTTGAACCCGGGAGGTGGAGGTTGCAGTGAGCTGAGATCACAGCACTGCACTCCAGCCTGGGTGACAAGAGTAAGACTCTGTCTCAAAAAAAAAAATTAATTAAAAAACACAACTTACTACAGCAGAAACTCAATGCCTTGCATAAGGAAACGTGAACTGTAATTGAGGAATTACTAGACTCAATGTGGTGAGTCTGAGAGTTAAAAATTCCGGGGGACACCCACACTTTGGTGAGTTTTACCCTCTGGAACTCTAACACATGCTCACAGTTAACATCAGAGAAAAATTCCTTTGTGCTTTGGAGAGTGGGGAGGAATTAACTATTTTAAAACATTCCAGAGCATTTTGCTCTTAAGAGGGCCTGCTGTCAAAAGAAATTATTTTACAAGAACCTAAGCTATTTGGGTTTTATCAGAGCCTAACTGACCTGGAGAATGTAAATATCCACCTCTGGCTGCCCTAGCCTTCCACGTGGAGTAAGGAAAAAAACAACTCCAGCTCTCTCCAGCCATCTTGCTTCACCTAAGTAGTGTGTGTTTGGTGAGGTGAGAGGTGGGGTGGGTAGACTGGCAGCAGTTGTGAGGTTCACAGTTCATAGCCCACAGGCACAGACACAATAAAAGACTGAGACCTATCATAGGACTACCGTGTGCTTCTCCTTTTCCGTTCCTTAACACTACTTCACTACAGCCTTTTTTAGAGGGCTTAGTTTAACCTAGCACATCATGTTAAGCTTCAACAACAGTAACAAATTACAAGGCATGCTAAAAAGCAACAAACAAAGCAAATCAAACCAAAAACACAGTTTGAAGAGATAAAACAAACATCAGAACCCACCTCAGATATGGCAGTGATGTTGAAAGTATCAAACTGTGATACTTAGTGAACAACTGAAATAGCTTAAAACAGCTATTGTTAATATGCAAAAGCCTTTAAAGGGAAAAGCAGGCGACATGCAATTTCAAAAGGATAGTGGAAAGAGTGATAAGGAAATCTTAAGAAAGAAGCAAGAAGAAATGCTAGAGATAAAACGCACTGTAACAGAAATAAAGAATGCCTTTGATGGGCTCATTAGTAGACTGGAAATAGCTGAGGCTAGAATCTTGAAGCTAAGTTATCTATCAATAGAAATTTACAAAACTAAAAAAAGGAAAAAATAGATGAAGAAAAAACAATATCCAAGTATTGTGGAACAAGACAATTGCAAATGATTTAATGTACACATAATGGAAATATCAGAAGGAGAAGAAAAAGGAAGGACCAGAAGCATTCCATTCTGTGACAGCAAAGAACAGCCTGAAACTTTAGAGTCAGGAAAGCTTTAATCTGTCTCCACCATTACCTACCAGATAAAGGTATTTGTCTATTTTGACTCTCACATTTGTCATCTGTAAAATGGAGATTATTAAACCTACGTCATAGGATTGTCAGCCAGATTACATTAAATCTGATAACACAGTAGAGTACATAGCACATGTTAAGAGCTTGATGAACGGTCATTCATTTTTAGTATTGCCTCAAGTATGTGTCATCATTTTATTAGAGGATCCAATGTGACCCTGTTCCTTCCAGAGCTGGCAGAGAAGTGTCTGGAATAGTTGGAATGTTTTGGCAGACTGAAGAAGATTTTGCACAATAATATATCATTCTTGAGTAAGAAACAATGCAAGTTCTATTGTCATTAGATTCATTGCCAAACATGTCATCATCCCACCTGTACTTCTGTTGTCACTTGTCTGCCCTGTTCCAGACCTCACCACATTTACTTCTATTCAGCACTAAACTTATTTTCCTTCCTGTCTGACTTAACTTCCAAGTTGTGACCCCTAAGGCCATTTTAAGTGTCAACCTCATGGTTCCCAGATATTTACTTTTTTAATGGAGTGTGTCTTGGTACAGGCCTGAGTTTTGTATACTGGTTTACTTCCTTCACAGGTAGTCCTGAATATCACATGGTTGCCTCATCTGTTTTTAATTAGGCAGAGAGAAATTAATGCAGTAAATATGCTGTCAAATAGAAAACTGATGTTTTGAGTAAGTACCAGAATGTACTAGCTACTTCTCAATCAACTGAAGTATGATATGACAAAATTATACTCTTCAACCAAATTATTTTGCTTCAGGTGAGACATACAGGCCTTTGAGGGCAGCAAGGGAACAATCATAGCTAAGGCAGCAAAGGCAGTGTAGTGAACACCCAGACATCTTACCTTTCTTACCAGATTCCTGCTAACTCAGAGGCTGTGACCTTTAACCAGTGGGCAGCCATGCTGCAAGTAAGGGGTGAAGCAGTATTTGACTTCTTCAACAAGTGTTATGGAATGCAATATTTTTGGACATTTTGCTTCTTGTCCTACAACTGAGGGAAAGATCAGCCTACACAGACAGATGATGTTTTCTTTGAAACTGATACACCCTGATATGCTGGCTATAACATATTCTGAGCAATAGGTAACAAGTACTTTCAAAACATGGTCAAAAAGAAGTCTTGCATAGATATACACTTGATAAGAATTTTATTGAGGTCAAATGTAGAGCAACTACAATCCAAATGATAAGGAATTCTCTATTGTTAGTCATAAGGCACACAGAAAGACCTTGCCCTTCCATTGGGATATTGAAAGCAGGTTACAAACAATATTGTTGAACAAAGAAGAGTGAGAAGCAGGTTTTCTTGCTCATAGGGCCATATTTCCCCAAGGTTTTCACCAATCTTTGGATGTATTAGAAGTTAGTACTGGAATCCTAATATGTAGTAAATGGTGGTGTAGTTGTTATGTAACACAATAAGCTTGTACTGGGTTTGTGTTTAATATAATAATACTTTAACTAAATTGTAATTGTATATAGCTCTCATTCCATTGCACAAGTCCAATTATCCCCAAATAATGTGTGTCTCCTTTGTAAAATCCCAAATTACTGAAGCACTATAGGAATTTAGATAGATAAAGAATTGGGGTGATCATTCAGTTCCTACTCAGAAACTGCACAAAGATCTTACTTCTCCAAGAAGGGTGACCAAATGCAAAAATGCTTTCTAAAATCATGGGCTTATGCAGTATGATAACTGTCTATGAACTTAACAAGTTGTTTTGCACATGGTGAGTACACGGGTAATATTTGTTCAATTAACAATCTAAGTGCAGGTTTGCCATGTTGGTGTAGGGGTTCAGTCAACTTTATTTTATAACTGAAAGTTACAAAGATAATAAATTTTGGTTTAAATAATTTTATCATTTACCATTTATGGTACATCGATTTCAATACTCCCATCTTAAGGATATTTAGTTTGGTTTCCCTTTGGAATTTGCACTCTGAATTATGTATTCTTGTAATCACATATGCCTTAAAATACCGAGTACAAGATTATTTTTATAGAAAATCATAAGTTTCCATTTTCTTCTGAATGTAACATTTCCTACTTACTTGTGTCTTTATCCAGGTACAATTAAGGTACAAAAGGTATATCAATCACCTATAATGAAGACATAGGATATTCAAGTCAGTAGTTCTCAAAAATTTTGTTTCCCAAGATACTGAATTAGCACAGTTTCATCAGTAGCAGTGACTCACTATGATAATAACAACTCTTATTTGCTGAGATTCATTTCAAAATATGAAAGGCCCATGTTGTTTCAAAAAAAAAAACCTTCAAAGTCAATTCCTTAATTATGGAAAATACAAATTAAAATGTCATTTTGTTTTATTATTTTTCTTATCACTTACAGTTTTTGATACATAAGTGATAAGAAAAATAATATCTATTATTTTTAATACATAAGTGATAATAAAGATATTATTTTTCTTATCACTTATGTATCAAAAACTATAAGTGATAAGAAAAATAATATTTTTTTTCTTTACACCTTTGTTAGGGAACAAATACTGCTTTACTTTCTAGTTTTTTACTGCATCATGATCACCATTTTGTAACAAAAATAAATATACTTTAAAAGTTTATTGAGGTGTGTTTCTCCATTTAAAACGTATGCTTGATCCAGCAGTCATAAAATGATATTGAAAGATTTTCATCATATTCCCAGTTTTTCTGAAGATCATGTGACAAATCACTTGAAAAGTTACATGTCTCTCTAAATAACTCTGAAAAATAACAATGATTTATTTTTAAAAATCTCAAAACCAACAAACTCACAATGAGAAAGTTATAATTTATTGTGTTTTTTCCAGTAAAGGGAAGATGGATTTTACTCTACTAGTGAGTAAAAGCAGGATTAGAGGGAATTTAAGTATTATCTACCAGATGTTGATCCCACTAAGCCAGCTTTCTAGCTTGTGTTGGGGGCTTTCGATCACAGTTTGCTTGAGGTAAACAAACGGCAAGCTAACTCTGTGGCTCTCATCCAGCAGATGAGCCCTGCTGGTCCAAGGAAACTCAAGGAGAGGGCGGCTGGAGAGCTTAGGCAAAATGCCCAGCTGTTCCATCTTGCATGTTTGCATTCAGGTCCATCACAATTACAGGAATTACGAATCACATGTCCCCTCCATGTTGGAAGACGGAACAAGGCCCCTATATTAACATTTAGCCACAAAAGGACATTTTAAGGACCTTTACAAGTTTACAGATTTAGCATTAGGTTTGTTATTTAGTCATCTAAAACCTCTCCTAGAAGTAAAGATGTGTTATGCCCAGATAGCGGGACACTCTAGGCTGCTGCTTGCTACCCGACAAATCCCCATGCTTCTCCTGACCTGATCTGCTGCTGCAAACTCAACCCTCACTGGATTTGAAATCACATAGTTATATCAAACACAGTAAACTTAAACAAAAGAATTAAACTTAAGCAAACATGGAAACGATAGAATCTTACTCCATCAGATAATTTTTTAAAGAACTTTAAATTTAATCACATGCATTTATTACTCATTTTACATAAATCCTCACTCCACGTCTTAGGTGTCAGCCTAGTGGGGTGGGTAGGCACAATACATCTACGTCACCTGGGTTCAGATCCCAGCTCTAATTATTAAGTGTACAGACCTAGACAAATTCATATTCTTTGTTTCTTACATTATCTTATGTAACATAGAGATAATAATAGTCCCTCCTTTATGCAGTTGTCATATGGATTAATTGGCTAATATTTATAAAGTGCTTGACATGACATCTGGCACAGACTCAGTTTTGCTCTTGTTAACCTATCAATAGCTGGGAGGGTAGGGAGATGGGAGATCTGGCACACTTGTACCTGTTCAGCTGGTTGAAAGGGATGCCACGTGGAAGCCTGAAATTGGAGCACAGGAATGATAGGGCTATTGATGGCTCACTATTTACTTGCTGGAGATGTCCACACTGGAAGTCATTATTGACAGTCTTTTCAATGGGAGAGCCTGTTTCACACATAATAAAACTCATTTCTTTGGGTTGCCCTTAGCAACAGTTAGTTCTCCCTTTGTTAGATCTCAAGAAGGTGGTTCAAAAGAACCACTGAAAAATAAACTTGAACAGAAGGTAATCAGGTTTCATCATACCATTAAAAAAATAAAAGGCACTTATGGACCATAGCTATTACAACCAGAACAAAGGGAAAACAAATAGAAAGTATTCTAAAGGAATTGCATATGATTTTCACAGATGAAAATGGTATTGTTCACCTCTGCAGTGGATTCCACAATTGTGAGTTGTTTTTATAATAGTGGGAATAGATTCCAAGCTATTTGGTAGCTTGTTTATCTCCTGAATTGCTCCCTCACTATGTCACTCCCAGAGACAATCACTATTCAGAATATTGGTGTTCACACGCAGGTTGAAATCCATTTGCCACACCTGCTCTGAGAACTGCACAAATCGATACCTATGTGTGTATTTTGCTATACTTTTCTATTAGACAGTTTCATTAACATGGTGTCCCTGAGAGACAGACTACGGGGTAAACATTATTCTTTATACAAAAAGGGAAATTGAGGCAGACTAACTTACACAGAAGACAGCCAGTACCAGAATTTATATCTGTTGATAACCAACCCAACACTTTTTCTGCAAGATATAAACACATATACTTAAAACAAACATTTCTCCCCTATCTCTCTTCTTGACATATTATAGCATGCTTCCTAAACCATCTCAGATCCCAAAGTATTGCTTTCGTATAGTGCTGCTTGTACCTTTCTGTCCAATTGATATATGGTCTTGCCTTGATTCCTAACAACTGCTAGACTAAGATTTCTCAACACCAGAACCCTAATATATTTCTCATCTATATAGTGGTAAGCTATTAGAACATCCTATCTTATCATTTCTCTTTTTTGCTCTTGTCTCCCAGATTTATTTCAGCCTCATGATTCTAATTAAATAGGAAATGTAATATTTGACAAATTTATTGCAGTGATTTTATTTTGTATTGAATTGATATTTTGTTGCACAATAGATTATACACACACAATATATGTAATACTCATATGTGTATGCCTAAAATATTTTGTTTCTTATTTATGTATATAGCTCTTATTTCTTGGTGTAGCTATAGAAATTTGACAGAATATATTCAACAAATATTTGTTGAAGGAAAAGATTTTTAAATAGCTGGAAGTCCGATATGTTCAAAATATGATATCCAGGTACTGGATTGCTCTTCATAGCAGAACTTGGATTTCCATTTGAGATTTTATCATCCACAAAATAATCATTCTTGTGATCATTCCTATTCTACTAAGACATTGTCATGTACTCAAGGTAAAATCAGAAAATAAAGAGCACTGTAGTAAAATTTCCATGAAGCTAGATTGTTTTATTTAAAAAACTATTATTTATCAGAAATTATATCCTTTCAAGTTTGTTTAGAATAGCTGTTCACTTATAAAAGAAGGTCATAGTAAAGGGTAATATTTGTATATGTGGTATAGCAGCGGTGGACTCAGGGTGTTCATGTGTGTATGCATGTATTGAAGTGTTCTTACTTGAAAATAAAAAATTGACAATTCTATATAAGTCCTAAATATTTTATTGAAGCTTTACTGATTCTCAATGCCCAACTCTGGAAACCATTGTGCTACAAAAAATTATGATCTCAGCTACCCAGAGGGGCTAGGCAGCTTGCATTTAGACATTGCTTCTTATTCACATCCATTCTCTAATGCATTTGGATTCTTTCTAATCAGTAGAAATTCTACTTTGCTCTAAGTTCGCACCTTACACAGTCTGAAAACTGGAGACTTTTTTTTTCAATTAAACAGCAAGTGGATTGCTGAAAAGCATCTGAAAATCAATCACGGTACAAGGTGAACAGAGTAAGCCTGTTATCTCCCGAGATTGCAATTCAGGGGTTGAGAATTCTATTTTGTGTCAGCCAGAAAGTTGGGTGAACTTTAAAGTGTATCATTTAAAGTGTATAGGTACAAATGAAATTGGCACTGTGAAAAGGACCTCAGCACATAAAGAAAGATGTTGCAATTCCTTCTACCTTCAACTTCCGTAATTATTTTGACAAAGTGGATCTCCTCCAGTTTAAAAGACTGTGTTTTTTAGAGGAGTTTGATAACTTTAAAAATGAATTGATGAGAAGTTTTTGTAAGTCACTGAGGTAAACAATGGCTACGTTTGACAAGAGGAAATATAGTTGCAGGTTGCACAAGCACTGAATTCCATGACACATTGCTGAAATTGATAGCTTAGCCCAAACACTGCAAAGTACAGAAGCATCTAAGAATGTGTGTCAGTTATGAACATGTGACAACATGTTACTTTGGGGATCATCTGTCTATAAAGAGTAAAATAGAGTTTTAAAATTTCTTTCTGAAAAGTTAAATCACTGTGATTAGATTTAACTCTGGACTCACAGGCCACATTGTGGATTTGAAGCTGGCTTCTTCTTGCTGGCTCTGTGACTCTGGACAAGTTTTAATTAACACTCTGCTCCTGATTTTTCCTTATCTGTGAAATGAGGAGAGTAATAAAATGCATAGAATTGTTATAAAGATCAAGCAAGTTCCTATCTGCACAGTGCAAGAAGAGTGGGTGCTTACTCACTGCACAGTGAGTACAAAAATCATCAAAAGGCTTGCTATGGGCCTTACATCATCTCTCTACAGCTGCTTTAATCACTATGGGAAAGAAAAAAAATAAGCTCAAGGTTTCACCAGAATCACACAATGGAATAAAAAACATTTTATAAAAGTCTGCTGTATTTCCCTAAATTAAACACCATTGATTGGTCAAACAAAATGCTAGACATGTTTTATTTTTTATTTTTTATTTTATTTTTTATTTTATTTTTAACAAATATTTAAATCTTTTATTGCCATTAAGTTACAGCATCTCAATATACACACTGCATGGAGATACACAGATAACATTTTTAAACAGTGGGGACAAGATTTTAGGTATGTGGCCAGCTGTTGGCTGTCTTGTGGTCATTAATGACAATGTCAAGAAGTAGGAGTACTTAAGTACTAGTAGTTATAAATTTTGTTCTCTTCAGTTTTTCATTAAATTCTAATAGATAATATACATGTTACTGCAGATAAAACCATCATCAGAAATTATTAAATTGCATATTTTGAGCTATTCTTTATGGAAAGAAGTAAAATATTTAGTACTTG
>PVKP010031990.1:0-16516 GCA_004027715.1 Plecturocebus donacophilus | reverse complement strand
GACCCTCACCCCGTGTTCTCAGTGGGTCACTACTGGCTTTTGAGCTTTCAGGAATGAGTGAGTTTTCTCCAGTGGGCCACTTGTTTGTGTGGAGGACCGGGGTCAGGGCCTGACATCAAGGCTGGGTGCTGGATCTGCCACTGCAGCACAGACAGGAACTCAGGCTTGTTCTTTTTTTTTTTTTTTTTTGATACAGAGTCTTGCTGTGTCACCAGGCTGGAGTGCAGTGGTGCGATCTCGGCTCACTGCAAACTCTGCCTCCCAGGTTGAAGCAATTCTTCTGCCTCAGCCTCCGAGCAGCTGGGACTACAGACGTGCACCACCATGCTCAGCTAATTTTTGTATTTTTAGTAAAGATGGGGTTTCACCATGTTGGCCAGAATAGTCTTAATCTCTCTTTTTTTTTTTTTTTTTAAAGATGGGGTTTCACCATGATGGCCAGGCTGGTCTTGAACTCCTGACCTCAGGTGATCCACCCACCTCGGCCTCCCAAAGTGCTAGGATTACAGGCATGAGCCACCGTGCCCAACTGACAGCTTGTTCTTTTGGTTCCTCTGCAGAAGCAGAGGATGTGTGAGAGCTGCATCCATTGCGGGAAACGCCTTTGAGGAATGGGGCTTGGGGAGCACCTCAGACCTGGGAAGGAGGGCGCCACCAGGCCGCTGGGGCATCCTCGAGCTGGTGTTGGGGTTGCCCTTGGAGGAATCCTGTGACATTGTGGGGAGGGGCTTGCCTGGCGCCTGGCTGTGCAGTCTTGGGGTAGGGGCAGCTCCAGGGCACACAGCCTCAGCACTGGAGTGGTTGCGGCTACAGCGGGGCAGCACCTGGTCTGAGCTGCCACAGCAACATTCTGGAGCTTGGTGCCCACACTGTTTATTATTGGATCTCTCACCTGTGGCTGAGGCCCCTTCCAGATGTTAGTTCAGGACCAAGGACAGAGGCTGGGGTGGCTAACATCACCCAGAAAGTGAGTAATGTTACCACCACAGAGCCCCTCACCCTCGGGCCAGCTACTTCCCACCTCAGCCTCAGTTTTGTCTTCTGTAGAATGGGGCTTCTCACTGACATTATCTCAGAGGGTGGCACCTGGGATTGAATGAGATGGAGAGTGCAGGGCCCTTTTCATGTTACCTGCTTCATAAGTGCTCAGGAAATATCTGTTAGGAACAACCTCTGGCAATCTCTGTGATCTCTGTGTTCTGTTTTCCTCTTTAGGATACATTTAAATCTTCAGGTAAGTATAAATCTAGAGGCCAATTATTTTTGTACAAAAATAGCTTGAGTTGTCTGAGCTTGGATTTGCATAAGCCTAAGAGAGTTGGCTGCCCTGCTTCCCAACTAACAGATTTTCTTTTCCTTTTCGTGGACAGGGCTGCCGGTCACTTGCTGCAGGGCACCCAGGGTATATCAGCCACGATAAAGAGACCTCCATTAAATACGTCAGCCACCAGCACCCCAGCCACCCCCAGCTCTTCAGCATTGTCCGCCAGGCCTGTGTCCGGAGCCTGAGCTGTGAGGTGAGCATCATGACCATGGAGACAGGCTCTGTGGGAGTTCACATGCTCCCAGGTGCTCTGGGTGGGCTCGGAGCCAGCATTGCACAGGGAGGCAGGTGCTGGTCCTCTCTCAGGGCGGACCTGCCAATAAGCACAGCACGGGGTGCAGGACACCTCCATTGTCCAGAATTGCAGAAGTCATGTTGGTCAGGCACAGTGGTTCATACCTGTAATCCCAGCATTCGGGAGGCTGAGGCGGGTGGATCACGAGGTCAAGAGATCGAGACCATCCTGGCCAACATGGTGAAACCCCTTCTCTACTTTAAAAAAAAAAAAAAAATTATCTGGGCATGGTAGCACGCGCCTGTAGTCCCAGCTCCTCAGGAGGCTGAGGCAGAAAAATTGCTTGAACCCAGGAGGTGGGAGATTGCAGTGAGCCGACATCATGCCACTGCACTCCAGCCTGGATGACAGAGTGAGACTCTGTCTCCAAAAAAAAAGAAAAAACAACTCATGTTGGATTCGCTGAGCATTTTCTGA
Organism: Plecturocebus donacophilus; assembly: GCA_004027715.1. Taxonomy (NCBI): domain Eukaryota; kingdom Metazoa; phylum Chordata; class Mammalia; order Primates; family Pitheciidae; genus Plecturocebus; species Plecturocebus donacophilus. The sequence goes on along the minus strand of PVKP010031990.1, from coordinate 14,480 downwards.
ATTGGTGCTAGCTTTGCACTTTAAGCACCAAACTTTTATTATTTTTCCATTCTTTATTATTCTTTTATTTTATTTTTTAATTTTTAATTTTTTTTTGAGACAGAATCTTGCTCTGTTGTCAGGCACCAGGCTGGAGTGCAGTGGCGCAATCTCGGTTCACTGCAACCTGTGCTTACTGGGTTTAAGCAATTCTCCTGCCTCAGCCTCCCGAGTACAGGCACACACTACCACGTCCAGCTGATTTTTGTATTTTAGTAGAGACAGGGTTTCACCATGTTGGTCAGGATGGTCTCAATCTCTTGACCTCATGATCCGCCCGCTTTGGCCTCCCAAAGGGCTGGGATTATAGGTGTGAGCCACTGCACCCAGCTATTATTATTTTTTTCTTTTTTCGAAGCAGGGTCTTGCTGTGTTGTCCAGGCTGGAGCGCAGTGGTGCCATCATAGTTCACTGCAACCTCAAACTCGTGGGCTCAAGCGATCCTCCCACCTCAGCCTCCTAGGTGGCTGGGACCACTTGTGTGTGCCACCATGTTCAGCTGGTTTTCTATTTAAAAAATTTTTGCCGGGCACGGTGGCTCATGCCTGTAATCCTAGCACTTTGGGAGGCCGAGGTGGGTGGATCCCCTGAGGTCAAGAGTTCAAGACCAGCCTGGCCATCATGGTGAAACCCCATCTTTAAAATAAAAGAAAAAAAAAATAATAATAAAAAATAAAAAATTTTTTTTTGTAGAGATGATGTCTCCCTATGTTGCCCAGGTTGGTCTTGAACTCAAGCAATCCTCCCACCTCATCCTCCCAAACCACTGGGATTATAGGTGTGAACTGCCACGCCCGGCCATTTGTCCATTCTTGATGGACATATTCCTAAGATAGGAAGCATTTCTAGGTTAGGTGGTTCATTGTATCAACATCACCTTTCTTTTTTTTGAGACAGAGTCTTGCTCTGTCGCCCAGCTGGAGTGCAGTGTGTGATCTTGGCTCACTGCAGCCTCTGCCTCCCAGGTTCAAGTGATTCTCCTGTCTCAGCCTTCTGAGTAGCTGGGACTACAGGTGTGTGCCACCACGCCCAGCTAATTTTTGTATTTTTAGTAGAGCCAAGGCTTCATCATGTTGGCCAGGATGGTCTCGATCTCTTGACCTCATGGTCCACCCGCCTTGGTCTCCCAAAGTGCTGGGATTACAGGTGTGAGCCACTGCACCTGGCCAACATCACCTTTTTTTTATTGTCTTGGTCCTCATTCCCAGGTTCAGTCATGGTCACGTGCCGCTCTCAGCCTGCTGAGGTGTGGATGATTTGTTCCTAAGCTCCATCGCTGCTGCTGTGGCTCTTGACTCTAAACTCAGATCTTGGTCACAAAGAATTCGTTCTTCAGTTGCTAAACTTCCTTGTCATCAGGGTCCACCCAATTAGACACACCAAGCTCCCTTGCTGTTAGTATTCATTCCATGTGGCCGTGTGCCTGCCCTCAGCCATCCTTTCCTGTTGATTTCTTGCTGCTAGTCTGCTCACAGGCATCGGGGCACATCTGTTAGAATTGTGTGTTAAGGAAGAGTAAGTACATCATGAGGAGGGTCCTCTTACGAGAATAAAGTAGGCTGGGCTGGGTGCAGTGGCTCACTCCTGTAATCCCAGCACTTTGGGAGGCTGAGGCGGGTGGATCACGAGGTCAGGAGTTCGAGACCAGCCTGGCCAATATGGTGAAACCTCATCTCCACTAAAAATACAAAAATTAGCTGGGCATGGTGGTGGGTGCCTGTAGTCTCAGCTACTTAGGAGGCTGAGGCAGGAGAATCACTTGAACCTGGGAGGTGGAGGTTGTGGTAAGCTGAGGTCATGCCACTGTACTCCAGCCTGGGTGACAGAGCAAGACTGTGTCTCAAAAAAAGAATTAAGTTTGCAGGGCTGGGCATGGTGGCTCATGCCTGTAATCCCAGCACTTCGGGAGGCTGAGGTGGGCAGATCACCTGAGATCAGGAGTTCGCAACCAGCCTGGCCAGCATGGTGAAACCCCGTCTCTACTAAAAATACAAAAAAAATTAGCATGGTGTAACTTGCCTCTAATCCTAGCTACTCAGAAGGCTGAGGCAGGAGAATCGCTTGAACCCAGGAGATAGAGGTTGCAGTGGGCTGAGATTGTACCACTGCACTCCAGCCTGGATGACAAGAGCCAGACTCCATCTCAAAAAAATATATATATTTTTTTTTTAATTTTTAAAAACATTTTTAAAAAAAAGAGTCCGGGCATGGTGGCTCACGCCTGTAAACCCAACACTTTGGGAGGTCAAAGTGAGTGGATCACCTGAGGTCAGGAGTTCCAGACCAGCCTGGCCAACATGGCAAAATCCCATCTTTACTAAAAAGTACAAAAATGAGGTGGGTGCGGTGGCAGCACCTGTAATCCCAGTTACTTGGTAGGCTGAATTGCTTGAACCCAGGAGGCAGAGGTTGCAGTGAGCTGAGATTGTGCCATTACACTCCAGCCTGGGGGACAGAGCAAGACTCCTTCTCAACAAACAAAGAATAAAATGTGCGGGCAGATTGCAGTGGTTGCTTTGACCTGCTGGTTCTTCTGCATGCTCTGGATGAGTAAGTTGGTGCATTTGAGTCTGGGAGAAGTGTGACACATGCATGGGAGTTATTTATGGCTCAAGGTGGAAAAAAAGCAATGAACCTTGTTACCGGCCCTTACGGTCCACGATGACAAGTGTTGTTGGAAGCTTGATCACAGGAGCAGAAGGGTGCAGAGTCTTTGGCTCTTATGGCCTCTACTCTGCCACTCTCCCCTGTTATTAGCACTGGCTGATTTGTGCCAGCAGACTCTGAAAAATCTGAAGAGGAGGCTTTGATTTGGTGTTGCTAAGCAAGGAAAGGGCTGTCTCTGAGTCATCTGTGTTCCCACCAGGTCTGCCCTGGCCGCGAAGGCCCCATCTTCTTCGGAGATGAGCAGCATGGCTTTGTGTTCAGCCATACCTTCTTCATCAAGGACAGCCTGGCCAGGGGCTTCCAGCGCTGGTACAGCGTCATCACCATCATGATGGACCGGATCTATCTCATCAACTCCTGGCCCTTCCTGCTGGGGAAGGTCCGGGGAATCATCGACGAGCTCCAGGGCAAGGCGCTCAAGGTGAATTCAGAGACGGGGTGTGGGGAGGCAGGGGCCCTGCACTGCAGCAGTTGCTCTGTGCCGAGGTTGAGGCCTGGAACCTGGGAGCTTATTCCCCTCCGCCTGCGTCCACTGCATTGTGTGAATTGTGGTCTCTTGGTTTCAAGGGTGGAGGTCATGGTGAGGAGCCTCCCAGTCCCTTCTGCCTGCTTTCCTGGTCTCTTCTGCCCCCATTGTCCTGGTTCTCCTTCAGCTCTAGTGTCTTTGCTGCAGTCAGACCCCTGATTTCTTCCCTGCTGTCTTTGCTTCCTCTGGCCTTCATCCCATGGACGTCCGTTAATTCCATTGAGGTGCACCACCGAATGTAGACCTCCAGCTGTGGAGTTGAGGCTCAGGCCAGGCTAGGCTGTGCCTGGTAACAAACAGCCCCCAGTTCTCAGCACAGCACCTTCACGCCATAGGGCCCATTTCTTGTCATGCTGTGTGCATTACGGGAGAGCAGGGCTCTGCTTGCTGTGGTCATCCTGGCAGGCAGAGCCGCAGCTGTATGGAAGTGTTGCTCCTTCTGCCTCCAGAAGCACAGAGGGTGCTGGAGGGCCTTGTTTCTCTCAGCTTGTTGGCCAGAGCCAGTCATGTGTCCCTCAGCCAAGGGTCTGAGTAGTGCACCTGGAAGGGGAGGTGGAGACAGGTGGGCAGTAGCGCACATGGCCACTCATGAGAATCCCCCTGGGTGCCTCAGGTTGCTTGTTAGGAAGAGGACAGGAGAAACTCAGCTGATTCCTGTTCTCAGTTGGCTCCTGATCTAGCTGGGGTCGGGGCAGAGCCATGCTGTTGGGAACAATTCGACTGGTGGCACTTTGAGTGCTCTGCGTGGAGAGAGTGCAGTGGGACTATGTCCAGGAGTCCAGGAGTCAGGTCCTGGAGTTGGCTATGAACGAGTAGGGGTCCAGGCTGCCAGCACCTTTGGCTTAGTTAAAGACACCATCCCTTCCCTTTGCATTTCAGGTGTTTGAGGCAGAGCAGTTTGGATGCCCACAGCGTGCGCAGAGGATGAACACAGCCTTCACACCATTCCTGCACCAGAGGAATGGCAATGCCGCCCGCTCGTTGACGTCGCTGACAAGTGATGACAACTTGTGGGCGTGCCTACACACCTCCTTTGCCTGGTAACGGGCGTCTCCACTTTTGGCAGCCGTTAGGATAGAGCAGTCACGACACATTGGTTGGCGTGTCCACAGATTTGGGAGAACAGCCCGTAGCCGAGTTTTCTTTCTGCCTCTGCGAAGAGCACTGGCCTGTGGGCACTTGTCAGTGAGCACAGATCTGGGCTGAGAGTCCTTGTTCTCTGGAACTCTTTCCCTGAGTGTGCAGAAAATGTATTGAGGTGGAATTCATTTCCCAGTGATAAAAACACAATATCTGAGCCTGTAATCCCAACACATTGGGAGGCCAAGATTAGAGGATCCCTTGAGCCCAGGAGTTCAAGACCAGCCTGGGCAACATAGTGAGACCCCTGTCTCTACAAAAAATGAACAAAACTAGCCAATTATGGTGGCACGCACCTGTTGCCCCAGCTACTCGGAAGGCTGAGATGGTAGGGTTACTTGAGCCCAGGAGAACCATGATTATGCCACTGCACTCCAGCCTGGGTGACAGAGTGAGACCCTGCCTCTAAAAAATGGGAAAAAAAGGCCAGGCATGGTGGCTCATGGTTGTAAACCCAGCACTTTGGGAGTCCAAGGCAGGCGGATCATGAGGGCAGGAGTTTGAGACCAGCCTGGCCAACACGGTGAAACCCCGAGTATTAAAAATACAAAAAAATTAACCATGCATGGTGGCACACACCTGTCATCCCAGCTACTCAGGAGGCTGAGGGAGGAGAAAGGCTTGAACCCGGGAGGCAGAGGTTGCGGTGAGAAGAGATCGCGTCACTGCGCTCCAGCCTGGTGACAGAGTGAGACTCCCTCTCAAAAAAAAAAAAAGAAAAAAAAGCAAACCAGCAGTCTGGTCTGTCCTCCAGCCAGCAGTGGCTTCTGTTCGTCCCATAGCAGAATATACTCCCTCCTTCCAAAAGCTCCAGCCCCAGATTCTCCTTCCTGTGCAGCACCAGCTCGAAGTCTAGGATTTCACATGTCAATCTGATTTTGGTGTGGATCAGACCCCTCGGGGTAGGCCCGTGAGTGTAGCTCCTGAGGATCTGTGGGCAGAGAGGGAAAGCATCAGCTAATTCCCCTGTGTTGTTAAAATTGTTTTGTAGAGACAAAGTCTCACTATGTTGCCCAGGCTGGCCTCAAACTTACTGACTCAAGTGACCCTTTCACCCAGCTCTTTAATTTTTTTCTCTTTAGAGACAGGGTTTCACTGTGTTGCCCAGGCTGGAGTGCAGTGGCTATTCACAGGTGTGACCATAGCAGACCACAGCCTCAGACTCCTAGGCTTAAGGGCCCAGGTAGCTGGGGCTCTAGTACACAGCTTAATATATTTTAGGCAGGGTGCAGTGGCTCATGCCTGTAATCCCAGCACTTTGGGAGGCTGAGGCAGGAGGATCCCTTGAGGTCAGGAGTTCGAGACCAGCCTGGCCAATACGGTGAAACCCCATCTCTACTAAAAATAGAAAAATTAGCCTGTGTGGTGGCAGGCACCTGTAGTCCCAGCTACTCGGGAGGCTGAGGCAGGAGAATGGCTTGAACCCAGGAGGCGGAGGTTGCAGTGAGCCAAGGTTGCACCACTGCACTCCATCCTGGGCTACAGAGTGAGACTCCGTCTAAAAAAAAAATTAAATTGACAGGTAAAAATTGTGTATATTTTATGGTGTATAACATGTTTTAATAAAAGTACACAACAGGGAACAGCTAAATCAGGCTCTTTAACATATGCTTTACCTCGTATACCTTTCCTTTCTTGCGTGGTAAGAAGCCCAGATCCACTCTCTTAGCTTTCCCCTTTTATTTTATTTATTTTAAATTTTTATGAGACACAGTATTATTCTGTCGCCCAGGCTGAAGTGCAGTGGCACAATCTTGGCTCCCTACAACCTTCATCTCCCAGGTTCAGGTGATTTGCCTGCCTCAGCCTCCGGAGTAGCTGGGATTTACAGGCATCCACTGCTATGCCAGCTAACTTTTGTATTTTTAGTAGAAGCGCGGTTTCGCTGTGTTAGCCAGGCTATTCTTAAACTCCTGAGCTCAGGTGATCCACCTACCTTGGCCTCCCAAAGTGCTGGGATTACAGGCACGAGCCACCGTGCCCAACCTCTCCTGTATTTTAAAAATCATTTTATAGAAATTTTCAAGCAGACCCAAAGAATAAGCTTCAGTCAGCCTCCATTCCTACCCTCCAGTGTTAGTGGTTATGAGCATTTTCCTGCTTTTTCTTCTGTTGTCACTTTTTTTTCTGGAGTATTTTTCTTTTTTATTCTTGTAGAGATGGGGTCTCACTATATTGCACGGACTGGTCTTGAAATTCTGGCCTCAAGTGATCCTTCTGCCTCGGCCTCCCAAAGTGCTGGGATTATATGCGTGAGCCACTGTGCGTAACCCGTATTTGGCAGGAGTCTTGCTATATTCAGGCTGGGCTTGAACTCCGGGGCTCAAGTCATCTTCCTTCCTTGACCTCCTGAGTATCTGAGAGTACAAGCTTGAGCCACCATGCCTGGATGGGGTTTTCTTTTTTGTTTTTAAGGCTGGTCTCAGTGCTCTGCCTGGGCTGGAGTGCAGTGGTGCAGTCTAGACCCATGCAGGACTACTGCCCCAGCCTTCTGAGCTAGGACTATAGGCGTGCACCACCACACCCAGCTCATTTTTTCATTTTTTGTGGAGACTGGACCTTGCTATGTTGCCTAGGCCAGTCTTGAACTCCTGGCCTCAAGCAATCCTCTCCCTTGACCTCCTCAGCCCCGCAAAGTGCTGGGATTACAGGTGTGGGCCATTGCTCATGGCCTGGAATTTTTTTTTTTAAAGCAAATCTGAGTTGTATCATTCCAGTCATAAATATAATCACCATCCCATGATCATGTCCAACAAAACAGACAGATTCCTGAGTGTTCTCTAGGGTGCAAGCCCTTGTGCAGTTTCCTCTTTTGTCTCACAAGTGACAGCATTGGCGTCACAGCAGCACCCCAAGTCTCTCTGTCTAGAACAGCTCCTCCTTGCATCCCCTCCCCTCCCGGTTTCTCCCATGCTGCCTGTTGAAGGACCTTGGTCCCTGGCTTGTGGAATTGTCTGCACGTGGGATCTGGCTGGTTGTGCCCTTATGGTGCTCTTTTATTCTCACATTTTCTTTTTATTTATATATGTATTTATTTATTTTGAGATGGAGTTTCGCTCTGGTTGTCCAGGCTAGAGTGCAATGGCACAATCTCTGCTCACTGCAACCTCCATCTCCTGGGTTCAGGCGATTCTCCTGCCTCATCCTCCTGAGTAGCTGTGATCACAGGCATGCACCACCATGCCTGGCTAATTTTGTGTTTTTAGTAGAGACTGGCTTTCTCCACGTTGGTCAGGCTGGTCTCAAACTCCCAACCACAGGTGACCCACGCACCTCGGCCTCAAAGTGTTGGGATTACAGGTGTGAGCCACCGTGCCTGGCCGTATTTTCTTTAACCTGGTAGGATCAGGGGCTGGGTGAGAGGTTTGCTTTTTCCTTTGGCAAGAAGGCTCATAGGTGGTGCTGTGTTATCCAGGCTCCTGAAGGCATGTGGCAGCCGGCTGACCGAGAAGCTCCTAGAAGGTGCTCCGACCGAGGACACTTTGGTCCAGATGGAGAAGCTCGCGGGTGAGCCAGGGGTGCTGTTTCTGGGGCCTTGGCCCAGATGGCCGTGGGGTAGTACCAGCTCTCTGCTCTCCTGGTAGGAATTGCTGAGGGAGGGAAATGCGGCTCTGAAGCATCCCAGGATGAACCTTTGGGAAGCTTGCCCCCGAGCTCGTGTGATTGTTGTGGTTTCCTGTCTCGTTTGCCTTGACCGCCATGTGAAAGAATCTGTTTCCTGCCAGGCGCGGTGGCTCATGCCTGTGATCCCAGCACTTTGGGAGACCAAGGCGGGTGGATCACTAGGTCAGGAGTTCAAGATTAGCCTGGCCAAGATGGTGAAACCCCGTCTCTACTAAAATTACAAAAAATTAGCTGGGTGCAGTGACAGGCGCCTGTAATCCCAGCTATTCGGGAGGCTGAGGCAGGAGAATTGCTTGAACCCGGGGGGTGAAGGTTGCAGTGAGCCGAGATGGTGCCACTGTACTGCAGCCTGGGCAACAGGGGAAGACTCCATCTCGAAAGAGTCCATTCACTAGCTAGGTGGGGAAAATTCACTGGTAGGGCTATCCATGGAGAGAACTGGCTGATTGAAGTTTTCTCATCCCTGTTTTGTGATATCTGAGTGCTCAGCCTGGTTGACAGTCTCTTCTTAGTCTTTGCTACTTTACAAAGTGTTCTGTTTCATTTGGACCCAAGTTTTCCATCAAGGGCAGTGGTTCCCTGACCTCCCAGGTGCCTGGGCTTCCCCAGGTTCCTGATGGGGCTCGGGGCCCTGTGTCTGGGGATCCTGGCACCTTGTGCACCAGCCTGGAAGCACTGGGCCCAGTCTTGGCCGAGGTTTCCATCAGGGATGATTTGATCTTGGTGCTACAGGTCTGTGATTCCGGCTGCGAGGTGGGCGCACAGACTTAGGACCATTGTTCCACACCACGTGTCATCAATCATGCTTCCCATGCTTCTGCTTGCAATTGACTGGCCTTCCAAACAGCTGGAGCTGTTTTGAGGCGTTTCTGCAGGCAGGTGCAGGCGTGTCCTCAAATAAGCTTTGCCTGTGGAGTCTTAGCAAGAGCAGAACCTGGTCAGGAAAGACAAAGCCTGGCAATCCACCCCCACGCCCTGTGGGTTGGCTGGCCTTGGAGCCATTTATGATAGTGCCAGTCATGTTTCTAGGCATGTGCAGATGGCAGGGGCAGTGTCTTGAACTTTCTAGCTCACAAGAGCCAGAGCTGTTGAAGCCTCTGTGAGAGCTGGGACACGGGTGTGCGGGGCATGTGCAGTGTGGGGTTTCGGGCTCAGGGCTTGCCCTTTTGAGTCAGACCTGGCTTCACATTCTGGCTCTGCTTCTCACGTGCATCCTTCCCTTTGGGTTTCGTGATGTGAAATGGAGATGTGGTCATTTGTGAGGGCTCCAACAAGGTTCATGGAAATGACAAATACCCATTTCTCTATCTGTGAAATTGAGATAATAGTGCTGACCTGACCTCCAGCACAGTTGAGAGGACTAAATGATGTTGGATGCAGCCATAAAGAAGAGGGAAATCAGGCATTGGTGCACGCGTGGAGTCCCAGCACTTGGGAGACCAAGACAGGCAGATGGCTTGAGCTCAGGAGTTTGAGACCAGCCGGAGCAACATAGCGAAGTCCAGCCTGTACAAAAAATATGAAAAGTAGCTGGATGTGATGGTGCACGCCTGGAGGCCCAGCTGCTTAGAAAGCTTAGTTGGGAGGATCCCTTGAGCCTAGAAGATTGAGACTGCAGTGAGCCGTGATCATGCCACTGCATTCTAGCCTGAGCAATAGAGTGAGACCCTGTCTCAAATAAAAAAGATGGGAATAGCAGACACCAGGAACTCCAGAAGGAGGGAAGGAGGGAGGGGACCAAGGGCTGAGATACTTTCTGTTGGATACTGTCTGGGTATGTTACTTCCTGTGGCTCACTCTCTGGGTGATAGGATCAGTAGCAGCCCAAACCTCAGCACCACGCAGCGTACCTTTGTAACAAAACTACACCTGTATGCGCTCAATCTAAAATAAAAGTGGAAAAAAATAAAAACAATGTGTAGATCCTCGAGAACTGTGGCCGACTGGATGTGTTCAGAAGACACACTGTTGGCATTTTTGTCACTGGTTTGAGTTTTCTCACCAGCAAAGAACAGCTGAAGGTCTTTCCGTAAGGGCTTCTAAGGTGGACGTGTGGTGCCCCGGGCTAAGCAGACAGCAGCTGAGCCCTCCCTCCTAGCCCAGGGCTCCCAGAGCAACAGGAAACATAGGACCTGGCCACAGCTAGGAATCTACACTGACCAGTTCAGCCCACGAGGTGCCTTGGGCTGAAGTCACAGGTTTGTATCTGTAACTGTCCTTGTTGTCTGTCTTGCAGATTTAGAAGAGGAATCAGAAACCTGGGACAACTCTGAGGCTGAAGAGGAGGAGAAAGCCCCTGTGTTGCCAGAGGGTGCAGAAGGGCGGGAGCTGACCCAGAGCCCGGCAGAGTCCTCCTCTCTTTCAGGCTGTGGGAGCTGGCAGCCCCGGAAGCTGCCAGTCTTCAAGTCCCTCCGGCACATGAGGCAGGTAGGCGGCAGCGGCAAAGTACATCAGGAGCTCAGGAGGGGAGCAAAGCCATCCCCGCCCACGCGCCTTGCCTCTGGGCTCTCCATCTTCAAAACCCTACGGGAAGTGACTGACAGCCTCTCGGTGGGTGGCTGAGGGCACAGGGTGTCGGGGGTATTAGCCATAGGATCAGTGTTCCCCTTCAGTCATGACCTAAGTATCTTCAAAGAAAGGCCAGATAGTTGGTATCCCATGGTCCTCTGATCCTCTGAGAACCTCCTGGAGGCTGTGAACAGCACCATTATTGGTTTGGATGCAGCCGGAACCCTGCTGATTGAAAGTGATGGTCATTCTTACAAAAAAATTAGGAAGAACCTGCATATCAAACCATAGTAGTAAACAGTAGCCAAACTGTGGAATATGATTAATTAGAAGAAATAAAGCAGGCAGTGTATGTTTAGGGTGATATATGCACATGTGTGCCTGCCAGACACGACAGAATCGGAGGAGTGGGTGTGGGTTGCTCCATTGCAGGGACAGGCTATGTCCTTGATAAGATTCTTCTGGCCGGGCACAGTGGCTCACGCCTGTAATCCCAGCACTTTGGGAGACCAAGGCAGGCGGGTCACCTGAGGTCAGGTGTTTGGGACCAGCCTGACTAACATAGAGAAACCCTGTCTCTACTAAAAATACAAAATTAGCTGGATGTGGTGGTACCTGCCTATAATCCCAGCTACTCGGGAGGCTGAGTTGTGGTGAGCCAAGATCGCGCCATTGTGTTCTAGCCTGGGTGACAGGAGCAAAACTCTGTCTCAAAAAAAAAAAAAGATTCTTCTGTATTTATTTTTCCAATGAGCACTGATTCATCAGAAGGGTGTTATTTGTTTTGGAAAATGGATTTCATAGCAGATGCCCTTGGGGCTTCTGGATGAAAACAGTCCATCAAAATCCTACATTTGGCTGAAACCTTCCTTGTCCATTGCTTATGTGATGAAGGTTGGAAGGCGTGTGGAATTCCTCTGGAGGTGCGACTGCTTTGAGGCTGTTGGGGTTTGGTGAAATGCGGTATTGTGGCCTCTCTCTTAACGTTTTGTTTCAAAGCCATGTTTGGCTTCTTAGAAGCAGTGAGACAACAGGCTGGACTCTCCTAAGGTGTCAGTGTCGCGGAAGCTACTAACAGGTGGGGTCTGGGAAGAGGCTGTTCTAGGTTAAAGAATAAGGACATGATAACTAAAGGCAGTCATGGTGCTATAGTAGCTCCTGGATCAAAAGAACAGCCGCTGCCAAGCAGGCAGGGGCCCTGGGCTGGTACATGTGGCTGGATGTCAGTGCGTCCATCATGGTCTCACCGTGATGGGCTCCAGTCATGGTCTCAGCTGTGGAGACATCCTTGTTCTCCTGGGTGCTGCCGGTTGGGGGCCCTACAGCCTGCTTTCAAATGCTTCAGCAAAAAGTGTCTGTAAAGAGAAGGTGAATATTGCAGGAATTTAACATCTTTTTGCTTCAAATTTTTAAAAACAAAATTGAGAGGAAGATCTTGGAGCAAGAGCTTTGGAATCTGGCTTTTAAGTGCCAACCTGGAACTTCTGTCTCTCCCCATTTAACCCTGGGCTGGGCACCGCCTCCCTGAGAAGATAAGTGACTTTCTCCTGAACTCTATCTTTGCTCTACAAAGTTTTATGAACACAAATCAATAACTTCATGGGAAGGGAGAGGAAAACCATTTCTCCTAATCAAGCCAAAAGCACTGCATTCTCTTGTTTAGGTCCTAGGTGCCCCGTCCTTCCGCATGCTGGCCTGGCACGTTCTCATGGGGAACCAGGTGATCTGGAAAAGCAGAGATGTGGACCTCGTGCAGTCAGCCTTTGAAGTGCTTCGGGTGAGAACATCTCTTCCATGGGTGTGCTGGCATCGGGTGGGGCTGCTGAGGTGCCCCGACTGCCCTGTGCAAGCCACGGTGCCCCACGCTGCCTCCACCTGGGGTGCAGTGGGTGTGGAGGCCAGGTCTAGTCTGATGATGCTGAAATCATCAGAAGGTGTGAGTGTGCCTGCTGACTGCCTGGCCTGAGAGGGAACAGAAATGCATGTGACACAGTCCTGGTTAAAGGCTTCTTTGTGGGATGTGGTAAGAGACAAACATTTGTGCAGGCAAGATTAATATAGGAGTTAACTCCACAAAGTGAGGGGCAGCACGAGCTGGTGGCGTGTGCCTGGTGGTCCAGACGAGAGTTAGCCCAATGGCAGAGGACCCCCCACCATGGGCTGAGAGTCTCAGGAGTCCTCTGGGAGGAGGGAGGCCTTGGACTGGGCCGCAGGAGGCATGTGGGGTTTAGTGGAGTGTGGATGGCCAGGGCTGAGGGCTTCCTCTCGTCCTTGGTCTGAGTCCTGCTCTCCTCCTCAGACCATGCTGCCCGTGGGCTGTGTCCGCATCATCCCGTACAGCAGCCAGTATGAGGAGGCCTATCGGTGCAACTTCCTGGGGCTCAGCCCACACGTGCAGATCCCTGCCCACGTGCTCTCCTCAGGTGCGTTCCACCGAGGGCTGTGGGGCCGTGCCCTGCTCTCAGGGTCCCTGCGCCTCCAGCCCAGAGTGGAAGCAGATGACTGTCGTGGGCTGTGGAGGGAGGAGGCCTCATTGCAGGGCCAGCTTCCCCCACGGCTCTGGGCCCCTGTGTTCCATCTTCACATAGGGACCTGATGGGAAGGGTGGCTGGCAGGGACTGTCCTCAGCAGGCTGCAGGTCACCATCCCGGGGTGGGAGAATGTGTGCCCTGGCAGGAGGATCCTAGTTGTCCTGGTGAGTGGGTGCCTATGAGATGTGGGAGGCCTGCTGGATGCTGGGTGTGGGCCACCGGCTTCTGTGGGCCCTGCCGTCCTCACCTCCTCACAGTTCTGTCCCGCCTTCTGCTCTCCTCCAAGGCTGTTTCTTCCTCTCATGTACCCGAAGCCTTCCTGGCCTTCACCGGTGCAGTCAGGGCTCAGCAACAGAGACCCAGGAAGCTCAGCAGCATCCCTGGTCTTTTGGTTTGGGGATGTCTGGGGGTCAGCCCCCCAGGCTCGTCAGTGACTTCCCCAGCACAGCTGTGAGCAGCAGTTGCTGACTTGCGGTCTGAATGGAGCTGCCCTGAGCCTCCGATCAGCTCCCAGGCTGGGTCCTGAGTCCCCACAGCAGTGCCTTTTTTCCCGGTAGCACTGGAAACACAGGCTCTGGTTTCAGACAGACTTGAAATTCTTACCACTACCATAGGCTGTGTAACCTTCGGCGGGTTGACATCTCCAGGTCCGTTTTCCCATCTGTAAAATGGGGCCATGGCGGGACCACCCTCATAGGACTTCTTAGTAGGAGGTCAACTGATGTATGTAAAGTACTTTGTGATTATTGTAATAAATTATTAGTTTAACTGAGGCAAAAGTTAACCCTTAACTATTCACAGACACCTGAAAGGTCCTAAATAGCAAAGCACTGATCTCGGCAGCCTCTTCACCTGCAGCCCTCCCCACTGACCTGACATGAGCCAGAGTGGGGCCTGCGGCGGGCGAGCGCAGGGGAGGTGAGGAGCACTGAGGGGCCATGGGCCTTATGTTGTCACAGAGTTCGCTGTCATCGTGGAGGTCCATGTGGCCACGCGCTCCACCCTCCACCCTGTGGGGTGTGAGGACGACCAGTCTCTCAGCAAGTACGAGTTTGCAGTGACCAGTGGGAGCCCTGTAGCTGCAGACCGAGGTGGGTGCCCCTAGGCGGGCGTCCTTTGCGTGGGAAGAGGCTCCCGCCCCGTGCTGACACCTGCCCTCGCTCTGCCCCCGCCCTTCTCCCCAGTCGGCCCCACCATCCTGAATAAGATTGAGGCCGCCCTGACCAACCAGAACCTGTCTGTGGATGTGGTGGACCAGTGCCTCGTCTGCCTTAAGGAGGAGTGGATGAAGTAAGCCACAGTGTGGGCGAGGCCCCTTTGCTTGCAGGCCGAGGAAAAAACCCAGAGCTGTTTCCAAAAGAGGAGCTGGGCCGAGGCCACTGGGAGGTGCTGAGAGTGGAGGTTGGGGGCGGGGTACCAACACCAGGTCCGACAGCAGAGCTCAG